>ML780966.1:355721-393581 GCA_009831015.1 Picea engelmannii
TTTATTATTTACCTTTTAAAATCTCTTAAACCACTTTGACTACTTTGACCTTTTGGGGCTTCTAGATGACATATGAGGGTCCTCCAAATTCGTAAGGCCATAACTCTCAAACCGTGAGGAGTTATGTGACATTCCACATACCACCAGAAATGGAATGAAATTTAATATCCATATAGAATAGTATTATCTGAAAATATATCATAAATCATACCGTTATCCATCAAACAAACTTGGGTCCATTACCCAAACCTGGGATCTCCAACTTCTCATGGCCATAACTCTCTAACCGTGAGGAGTTATGTGGCGTTCCACATACCACCGGAAATGGAATGACAAGAAATATCCATATAGGATAATTTACCTGACAAATTCATTGTCCTTCATCTCATTATTCCAAAATTAAGCATGGGTTCTTTTACTCCGCAAAGCCTCTTCCCATGAGGGATTTCACCATAAGGGGACCAATTTGGAGTTCATCCATATTTACTTCTTATCAACCATGAAAAGAAAATAATGGGTCATATTTACATCAAACAATATTGGGTCCATTACCCAAACCTTTGTGTTGCGGGGCTTTCTTCAAGGGTTGACATCAATGACAACCAACCTTAATCAACAATCTCCCACTTTGGTATTGATGGAAACACTCTGATGTAGTATTGAAATCATATCACTCATGCTCCCCCTGGAACCATGCCTCTATCCTCTATATCTGATAAATTTCCCTCTGTCCTCTGTATCTGATAAATTTGCCTCTGTCCTCTGCATCTGATAAATCTTCTCCCCCTGGAACCATCCCTCTGTCCTCTGCATCTGATAAATCTCTCCCCCTTTGCCATCAATGAAAAAAGTATCTTTCCATCCGGGGTTTCTCCCCCTGAATGAGCTATCCTCTTATGGTGCTTCCTTATGTACATATAAGACATATAAGATAAGCATTCAAAAATCATTCATTTTAGAGTAGAAATAACTCCAAGTCTTTGGCGAAGATATTCAAAGGCTTCCCATGGAAGTGGTTTGTAAAGATTTATGCCACTTGTTCTTTTGTGCCCACATACTCAACTCTGATTTTCTTTTCTGCAATCTGTTCCCGTAGAAAGTGACACTTGATTGGAATGTTCTTCGTCTTGGAGTGAATCACTGGGTTTTTTGAGATACTGATGGCACTTGTATTATCACAATATATTGGAATGGGCTCATCATACTCAACCTGTATATCTGTAAAAGTTTGTTTCATCTAAACAACCTGTGTACAACATGTTGCTTCTGCAATATACTCAACCTCGGTTGTAGATAGAGATACTGATGATTGTTTCTTTCTTATCCATGATACCAAACACTCACCTAAGTAGAACATTTCTCCACTGGTGGTTCATCGGTCATCAATACAACCTACCCAATCTGCATTTGTGTTGGCAATAAGTGATAGATATTTTCCTTTTGGATACCATAATCAAAACTCTTATGTTGCTTTGAGATATCTGAAAATCCTCTTTACTGCTAATACATGTGATTCCTTTGGTGTTGTTTGAAATCATGCCACCTATCCAACTGCTTGCATTACATGTGGTCTAGATGTTGTCACATATAATAGGCTGCCAATCATTGAACTTTATTGCCTCTGATTTGTAGACTTCAAATCATCATCTTTTCTCAACTTACAACTGGTTTACATGGGAGTGATAATTGGTTTGCAATATTCCATTCCGAACCTCTTTAGCATTTCTCTGATATACTTGGTTTGAGAAATAAAAATTCCTTGGTTTTTTTGACGTATCTAAAGTTCCAGAAAGAAAGATAGTTCTCCAAGTAATGACATTTCAAATTCATTATGCATGTCTTTTGCAAATTTCTGGCTTAACCTATCATCATCACTACCAAAAATAATATCATCAACATAAACTTCAATTTATAAAATATTACCTTGACTTACCTTGATGTAGAGGTTGTTGTCTGCACTTCCTTTTCTAAACCCTGCCTGTTGCAGATACTTATCCAGTATGGAGTACCATGCTCTAGGAGCATGTTTTAGAACATACAAGGCCTTCTTTTATTTACATACATAATCTTTGTTCTCTAACAACTGAAATCCTTCTGCTTGTTCAATGTAGACTTCTTCTTCAAGTTCCCCATTCAAAAAATTTGATTTTACGTCTATCTGATATACTTTAACATTTTTGGAGCATGCATAAGCTAAAAGTAAATGGATTTCTTCCATTCTGGCAACTGGGGCAAATGCCTCTTCAAAGTCGATTCATTCAATCTGTGCATATCCTTTACATACCAATCTAGCTGTGTTCCTTGTAACCTGTCCATCTTCATTCAATTTATTCCTGAAAACCCATTTTGTGTCGATCGCATTCTTATTCTTTGGTCTTGGAACCAATTCCCAAGTGTCATTTTTCTCTATTTGATCAAATTCTTCATCCATGGCCTTATTCCAAAAATTCATCCTTGCTAACTTCTTCAAAACAGTTTGGTTCAGTTGTAGATAAGAGTGTTAGGTGTGTTTGTTCTGGTGAACAGATTTTTCTTCTAGTCTCAACTCCTGCATCTTTGTTTCCTATAATCTGATCTGATGGATGATTATTCTGTACTTGTTTTCTAGGTGTCTTTGGAGATACTTTTTGAAATTGCTCTTATGCTTCTGTTGGATTCTCTTTATCTTCATCTTCCTCTTCTACTTCTTTTTCATCCTCTTCTTCAAAAACTTGTTCCATTGATTTGTTTTCTTCTTCCTTTGATTTTGGTATGCATGTTTCATCAATTGTTACGTTGATTCTTTCCACAACTTTGTTCAATCTTAGATTGTAACACTTGTATTCTTTCCTTGTACTTGATTAACCAACAAGTATTCCTTTGTCCACACGAGAGTCAAACTTTCCCATTCTTCCATCTTCTCTTTTGATGTAGCATTTTCTTCCAAAAACTCTGAAGTGCTTCACATTTGTTGGTCTTCCTTTCCATAGCACGTAGGGAGTTTTATCAATGTTTTTTCTGAGCATTACTCTGTTTTGAATGTGAACTTTTGTATGCACTGCCTGTGTCCAAAATATATCTGTCAATTTGGAATATATTAGCATTGTTCGAGCCATTTCTTGTACTGTCATGTTCTTTCTTTCAACAACTCCATTCTGTTGAGGTGTCCTAGCAACGGATAATTGTCTTTGTATTCCATGACTTCTATAGTAGTCCATAAATTCCTTTGAAGTGAACTCTCCTCCATTATCGGATCTCAAACATTTGATTCTTGAATCCATCTCATTTTCAACCATTTTCTTGTAGATATTGAAGTTTTCAAAAGCTTCTGACTTGCTCTTGAGAAAGCAAACTGCAGTCATTCTTGTATAATCATCAACTAATAACATAAAATATTTTCACATTTTAAACCCTTTGTTGTAGTTGGTCCAACTAGATCAGTGTGCACAATTTCTAGTGGTCTTGTTGTTGAATATTCCTTTGATTTGAACCTAGTCTTTGTTTATTTTCCTTGTTGACAGTGCTTGCATAAAGTGTTGCTTGGTTTCGTGATCTGGGGCATTTCTTTGATTGGTTCTCTTTTGTTGACTTTGACAAGGTTATCAAAATGCATGTGACCCATTCTTCTATTCCATAGCCAACTTTCATCTTCCTTCCCTATACAACACTTTTCATTTCCAATTTCACTTAAAACATATATGTTGTTTGAAGTTTTTGCAGCTATACCAACCAATTTCCTTGAACCTTCTTTTATTATCTCACACTTTTATGAATCGAAAGTAATTTTATGACCTTGGTCACACATTTGACTCACACTTAGAATATTATGTTTCATATCTTACACCAGTAGAACATTTTGTGCCTTTTCATTCTTGTTCCCAATTTGGATTGTGCCTTCTCCAATGATTTTGGATGAATTATCATTTCCGAAGGAGACTGATCCATTTTTTTTCTTTTTGTAATGTAAGAAATATGTCTTTATCACCTATCATGTGTTTTGAACATCCACTGTCAACATACCAACCATGTTTCTTCTGCTTAGCTTGTAGAGCGACTGTGCATTCTTCATTGTTATACTGATCTTTCTTTCTTATCCATGTCATTTTCTGAGGTTCTTGTATGTGACTGTTGTTATTTTGTTAAGGTTCTTTAGGAGGGACATTCATTCTACAATCCTTGGCCATGTGTCCAAAATTGTTACATTTGTAACATTCCACTTCAGTGCTCAAAGATTCAAACATGTTGTAACTTCTTTGTGTGTCACTAGGTCTCCTTGAATAATCCCTTTGTGTATAACTCTAGAAGTTGTTATTGTTCATGTTGCTAGCTCTGCAATTCATAGCTTTATGTCCAAAATTATTACATGCATAACATAAAACAAAAAATATAGTTTGATACCTCGGAGTTAAAGATCTTCTGAAAGGAGGTGCTCTTATGAATCCTTCTTTTTCTTGAGGCATGTCTGTCTGTTGTTGATTATGAAATCTGAATCTTCTTGGTGGAGGAGTGTCCATGTAATCTTCCTTGTATATCTTCCTATCCTCTTTGATTATTTCTGCATATCTCTTTGGATTTGTTTCTTGCTCTATTTTTTTGGAGCTTGATCCCTTTTCTGTCTATTTGTATCCAAGTCCGGACTTGTCAAGATGAGATTTTTTACTGCTGATAATGTCATCCAGAACTTTTGAGCTATTCTACATATTTTTCTTTTGAATATCCTTTCTTAGTGTGACAACCTTTGCTTCCAAGTTTCCAATGATCTTGTTTTTTTCTTCTAGTTGTTCTTTGAGTGCTTCTTCAATTCTTCTATCTTCATCTATTTGAACCTTCAATTTTGTGATCATTTGTTCTAGTTCTCGAGTGTCCTTTTTCTTGTCTAGTTATGCTTGTAGTTTCTTGTTTTTCTTCTTTTCTCTTCTGATAACTTCTATTACACACATTAATTCTTCTCAATAGTCAACTTCCGCCTATTCAATTTCTTCTTCGAATTCTTCACATTCTTCTTCAACTTCTTCTTCAGAGTCTTCTTTGTCAGAGTCTTTTACTGCCATGAATAGAACCCTTCCTGTCTCATTGTCACTGACTTCATCTTCATCTGATGATGAGATGTCTTCTTTGGTGTATAAGATTTTCTTGAAGACTTTCTTTGTAGCTCTTTTGCCTTTATATGTGTGTTTTCCTTTTGAGTAACCTTCATCATTTCTCTTTTTCTTATGAGGACATTTGTTAGCAAAATGACCAATACCATCACAATTAAAACAAATTAAAGGGAGCTTACCTCTATACTCCAAGTTTCCAATGATCTTGTCTTCTTCTTCTAGTGCTTCTTCAATTCTTTTATCTTGTTTTATTTGAACCTTCAATTTTGTGATCATTTGTTCTAGTTCTTGAGTGTCCTTTTTCTTGTCTAGTTCTGTTTGTAGTTTCTTGTTTTTCTTCTTTTCTCTTCTGATAACTTATATGACACACATTAATTCTTCTCGATAGTCAACTTCCACCTCTTCAATTTATTCTTCGACTTCTTCACATTCTTCTTCGGCTTCTTCATATTCTTCTTCGCAGTCTTCTTTGTCAGAGTCTTTTACTGCCATGAATATAACTCTTCCTAACTCATTGTCATTGACTCCATCTTCATTTGATGATGAGATGTATTCTTTGGTGTATAATCTTTTCTTGAAGACTTTCTTTGTAGTTCTTTTGTCTTTATATATGTGTTTTTCTTTTGAGTAACCTTCATCATTTCTCTTTTTCCTATGAGGACATTTGTTAGAAAAATGACCAATACAATCACAATTAAAACAAATTAAAGGGAGCTTACCTCTATACCTAGCATTGGTTCCCTTGTTCAATCTTTTGACGAAGTTGGCCACTTCTTCATCATCTTCCGAGGCGTCACTGTTGTTGCTATATTTTTCTTGTTCCTTTTTCTTTTGCTTTGATCTTTTGGATGCTTTGAAGGCTGCTTCTTTTACATCTGGATTTTCCTGCTCAGTTCTCATTACATATGCTGTGAAGATTCCATGCAGTTTGTCCATGCTTATTGAGTCCAGATCTGATCTTTCTTCTAGTGCTGATATATTAGGGTTGAATCTCATAGGAAGAGATCTTAGTATATTTTGAACAATTATAGATTCTTCAATTTCTTTTCCCAATCCTATGATTGCATTCACTATTTCATCGACTCTTAAGAAGTAGGTTACGATATCTTCATCTTCCTGCATTTTTAGTTGTTTGAACTGACCTCTATAAGTCTGAATCTTTGTTGCTTTGACTTTTGTATCTCCTTCATAAATATTTTGAAGCTTGTCCCAAATCTCTTTAGCGGATTTACAGTGTGCAACTTTGGTGAATACCGTATCATTGAGACCATTCAAAAGTGCATTTGTGGCTTTGGAATTATTCTCACCGAGTTTTACTACTTTTTCATTTGTTGGTGGAACTGTTGGTGCTGTGTATCCATCTACAATTGATTGCCAAACTTGAAATCCCTGTGCCTGTATATATGTCCTCATCCTTATGCTCCAAAAAACATACCTTTGTCCATCAAACTGTGGTATTCCATTTTTATATGAGTTGGTACTCTCCATGATCTACCTGTCAGTGGTTAAACTGATTTCTGAAGGAACCTGGTCTGATACCAATTGTTGGATTAATGAGAGGGGGGGTGAATCAGTAATAGAGAAATTTAATCCTTTTTAACCATATAATCCAAGTGTTATATCAATGAAGCATTATCATCCAATAACTGTAGAGTAAATAAGAAATGAACAAATGAGAAAACATACACATACACAGTACACTAGTGTTTTCTGTGGAAACCCAAATCGGGAGAAAACCACAGAATATTTTTTCTTATATGTCTTGAAGAATTACATTCATTGGAAGCACCAACTTCCTTTGTTTTCCAGCTGCAACTGGAAGGAGGATCCAACCCCCTAGTTTCTCAGGCTACAACCTGAGGGAATCTCCAACTCCCCAATTCTCTGGCTACAACGAGAAGGAGGTTGCAACCCCCTATGTTCTCCGGCTACAACCAAAAGGTGGCTACAACCACCTGTCCTTTCCCCGTCCTACCACCCTGAAGTAGAAGTATAATGATGGAACCACTGTCACACTATCACTATGAGATATACTGCTATAAACCTATAATAATAAATCTGAACCATGCATCAACCTATACTTCAACCTGTAATCAACTTGTACCATAAACAAGTGCATCAACCATGCACCAACCTGTACCAAACAACCTGTAATCAACCTGTACCATAAACAAGTGCATCCAACCATGTACCAAGTATGTACCAATCATGCATCAACTACTCATCAACTATGACTCATCAATATGTACAAACATCATCAACTATACACCTCATGTATGTGCCAACTCATCAACTACTTGTCTCAACCATGTACTCAACATGTACCTCAACCAAAAAAACTCATCAATTTCATCATCCAAATCTGATTTATAGATATTTAATAGACCTGGTGTATATGATCACATTCATGTAATATACCTTCCTTAACTTTAACAACAAGAGACTAGCATTTTCATCAAACTTTTCTTTAGTCTCACATGCCTAGTTTTGGTTTAGTCAACAACCCTAACTTGAAGTAATCATAACTTTGTAAATTAATGTATAAAGATATGAAACTGATACAGATTTCTCTTCAGTGTGTTTAATGCAACTCATCCAGGTTTCACTACTTGGAACCTATCAAAAAAGGAGTTATAGCAAAAATGGCATATCTTACTGAATTCTGGCTTATTCTTGAGAGCGACCTTGTAGAGCGTGTCCCGCACAGAATATTTTTTGAATTTATAGGAAAATGTTACACAACATACTACAGACTATACCCTAAACAACACACTTGGTTTCATGGAATTGAGATCTTTTATGAAGAAGTTATGACGTTTTTACCCGAAACACATGTTTTTGACTAGTTTCAGGACTAGCCACAAACCCTATTTTCCACGTAGTGTAAATCCAAAAATGAAATGACCCACAAGATGAATTTTGTACAAAAAATACTTGGATATGTGTTCTCAATGGCATAGAAATTTCATGGTCTGAATCATTATAGAAAAAAAATTATAACGAAAATGGTGAGATGACCTGTAAATAACATACCTTAGAAACCACCATCAAAAGAATTTATCCTTCCTTGAATTTCGTCTTTCTTTTCTTTACCTTCCCTCAGAATTTTGGCTTAGATATCCTTGGTTACCTCAGAAACCTATAGATATTCAATATGCTCAAGTGTTATTAAAATGAGAGATCCTTGTCTCTTATTTATACTCTCCAAGTAGCTTCCTTAAAAACATCTTCTAGGTTACTTGGCCCCACTTTCCTTATTTTAGGGTTAACCCACTTCTAATTTCTCCATTAAATTTATTATTGAAATAATTTATTTTGTATTCACTTTGAATTATAATACACTCATTACTTCACTTTAGTATTTAACTTTTAAAATCTCTTAAACCACTTTGACTACTTTGACCTTTTGGGGCTTCTAGATGACATATGAGGGTCCTCCAACTTTGTAAGGCCATAACTCTCAAGCCATGAGGAGTCATGTGGCATTCCACATACCACCAGAAATGGAATGACATGTAATATTCATATAGAATAGTATTATCGTAAAATATATCATAACTCATACCATGATCCATCAAACAAACTTGGGTCCATTACCCAAACCTGGGGTCTCCAACTTCTCATGGCCATAACTCTCTAACCGTGAGGATTTATGTGACGTTCCACATACCACTGGAAATGGAATGACAAGAAATATCCATCTAGGATAGTTTACCTGGAAAATTTATTGTCCTTCGTCTCATTATTCCACATTTAAGCATGGGTTCTCTTACTTCACAAAGTGTCTTCCCGTGAGGGCTTTCACCATAAGGGGACCACTTTGGAGTTCATCCGTCTTTACTTCTTATCAACCATGAAAAGAAAATAATGAGTCATCTTTAAATCAAACAATCTTGGGTCCATTACCAAATTTTTTTTTCTACGGGGCTTTCTTCAAGGGTTGACATCAATGACAACCAACCTTAATCAACAATCCCATCCATATTTCTTCATTGATCTTCATAGAAGCTAAGTTTATTCTCTCACAGTTGAGTTTCTCTTGGTGGTGGAAGAGTTTCATGATTTTTTACTGAGTCTGGGTTGAAAGGAGGTCAAATCTTTTGCATTGGGTAGAATACTCTCATCGAAGGACGTTTCTCTACAGTGGGGGAAATTTTAGGGTGTGTTGGGAGCATATCTTTCATGGAGAGGCCGCTTTTACCCTCCATAAATCGTATTACACTTGAGGGGTGCACTAACTCTGCAAAAATCGTGGTATTCACCTCTTGTATGGTATGCTTCATTGTTGGATGGTATATTAGAGTAGGGAAGTCGAATTATACTATGGAATGAGTAGTCCACAATGAACATACTCACTTTTTAGTTTTGTAAGCATCCAGATTCTTTGTTAATGCATTGACCATATAGTTGTAGGGAAATAAATATTTCAAGATTTTTTCTCATCCCATTCATCCCTGAAATATCATGCCTACAACAACAATAAGAATAGCATACCAATTTTGTGTATAAGAAGAGGAGTGCAAGTTAACAACTTAACTGTTTGACAAAATGTGTCTATGGAATTTTTATAAGCTTGAAAGCCTCTTATTCCAATTCTCCCAGGAAGGTTTTAGAATCATGTTGTAAATTAGAACACTCACTCTTGTGCCTAGAACTTCATATTGGTTGTATGCTTGAGATAATTGTGTTTCCATTACTAAAAATTGGTCTTTGCATTTTTATGAGAAATGCACTAACAATTGCTTTACATATGGTTGTATTGGAATTAGATAGTATTTAACAATTGGAATTCACTATTTAAGATACATCCTTCAAACATAACTATGAAATAACTATTAGAGAGGGGATTTCCATATGCTGGAAAAATTTTGGATTTTGTTATTCCTCGTACATTTCTGCATATAACATATCGAGGGCTCATGTACAATAGTTTACACGGAGCATACATAACCACCTTTTGAGCTATATAACATCCCTCAATCACCTAAGTGCTCACCTCATTGTTGGAGTAATACTCTTACAATGTTATATGTCATCAATTAGCTCCCTTTGTGTATCCAAAACTATGTTCTCATGTTTAGAAATTCGTATATCACATGGTGAAGGGGGTCCTCTTAATTAGTTAGAAATTGCAATCTCAATAGAGGTTTTGTATATGCCTATTTTGATGAGGAATCTATATATCTAACAAGGATTCCTCATATGGTTCATATGAGGAAATTGAAGTGAACTCATTTCCAACTCATTGGAACTAGTTGTTGTCCTAATATGCATTCATGCAAAGAAGAGGGTCAAGCATATAGTTGTTATTGGGAATTTGTGAGTTGAAGAAATTAAATATTTTGTAGGGAAGGCTCCCTAATTGTGGTCTTCGATCACCTTGAAGAGTGGGAAGGAAAATTCAGGTGACAATGGTTTTTATTCTAAGTTTCCTTGTACTTGTATTCTGTGAAGACCTTGCACATATAGCGAGGAAAAATTGAGTGGTAACAGACTTTAAGACCTTGTCTTCATAGAAAAATGGAACTTGCAGAGACCCTAATGCCTTGAAAAACATTGGGTTTTCACAATAACTTCTTGAAATAACCCTAAATCCTTCATGCGCCTATGGGCATCAAGGAAATAGACCTTTAAGCATTTGACTTCATCAAAAATCTCTCCCTGTACCTCGCCTTCATCAACAATCTTCATGATGAAGAAGATAATATTTCGCCAAACAATGAAACAATACAATGACTAACCTTCATAAACCAATGTGAGTGTGCTCAATATGTATTAACTATTTGAATTGACTATACCTATTGTTTTCTAAATTTGAATTGTTTTCAAGTTGTTTTTAAACTCTGAAGGTTACTGTCAATCTCAATGCCGCATTTTTATTGTTGAAGAATTATTCTGAATATTTTTCTTCATACATGTAAAATGTTTCATATTCCATAGTTGATTTCTTTTGCATATCTCATTGAGTTGTGCCAAATTGATCTGAGATGTCAATTAAGGTCGCAAGCCCTAAATGAGTTTGTTATATCCAAGATACATCAAGATATCCATTCTTTCCTTAGAAGTTGTCCTCGTGAGCATAAGAGTATTTTTCTTGTATCTTTGTCAATTGAAAGTCTTTGCAAAAACTAAGCGAGTTTTTAAACTTTTAAAATAGTAATATTGATTATGGAGTTTAAACCTTAATATATGATTATGTAGAGTATTCTTGGATCACCTTCCTCCTTTGAGATATCCCAAGATCCTTATTGTTGATATACTCCAATCTACCAATAGTGGACCTACTCAAAGTTATACATGAATCAATTTTGACCATCCTTTTGTAGGCCCCTAACCTCTTGGAAATATTCTAATCGAATTTGAACATGTGAATTGGTTCCAAATCATCACTATATGATCATATTTTACCAGGTCAATTAGGTCCACATCATCGCTAACAACCTCCTATATTTATGTCAATATATCTACGGTGTGATCCCTTTGGCCTTTGTTAGATGCTAGGAACTATAAATGAAATTCAACGAAACTGTAAAACTTGAATGGAAATATTTATGGGTGATATAGGATCGTACATTCATCAAGTATTCTCTTGAATCATATAGGAACAATGGTTTCTTGGAGATGAAATATGAAGGGTCTGTGTTGTTCATGATCTAAAATGAATTTGAAATAACTCTCCTGTAAATTTTGTAAAAAAGTTGATATTGGTAAATTTTGAAGTGAACGGTTCAACTTTAATACTAAAGAAGAAAGATCTCATTTTGGTCAAAGAAATATGAAGTGAATCACTTGATGGTTGGCATTCCACCCAAGACAGATGAAAAAAAATGTAGCTTGGAAATAAGTGCATGGTAGTAGAATATTGAGGACTTGGAATGAATCAAATTGCTCAAAGATCAAAGGATGAAGACAATTTTGAGCCTGTCCATGAGGAGAAAACATTATCTCTAATCCAAAAAAATATGAAAAATATCGCTAGTGAGTAAGAATACATGAAATCTTTTATTGAGAGTATATAGCTCTTATTTCTAACAATTCTTGAGCATGAGTAGAAACCATCAAATGGTGGTTTTATCAGTTGGGTTTATAGGATAAATGTTTTTTTTATAGGTGTGTGATTGTATTAACATGTTAATTACTCATTGTGTTATTTCTTATTTTATCATTGGTTAATGTATTTTTAGTTCACAGTGAAAACCACATCCCACAATATAATTTCACCTTCAATCAATTACCCACAAATAATTTAGTGTTTTCTTGATTGTTGATTTTTCTTTAATTCTAGTTTAAGTTACAATAATAGATCAGATTGGCCTCCATTTTGTTTTTTTCCTTGTTGGTGAATTTCATTTTGTTTACCATTCAATCTAAATGAAAATTTGTTGCATTTTCCCTCTATAGCACACATTTTTCTCCCTACAATAATTTCATTCATGTGTCTCGGAATTACCCATTACTATGTAGAATAACAAGGAATTTTCCAAGTTGTGTACATGGTTAACTCCCTTAATTGAATTTCTCACTACATCCTACAACTTGAATTCCTTTGAATTGGAATCACTAGTTGGTCCTTATATCTTAGTTTCAATTAGTTTGAGTCACTAGGGAATTCAAAATCCAAAATTGACCTTGTATGGTTCATTGGTATAACATATCAGATAGGGTGTTGTTCAAACCGCATCCTATAATTTTCTCATTCGTCTATTAGAGCCTAAAATTACAATGCACAATGCAACCATACCTTCTCAGACTACGATTTTGACTGCGACTTACAACTAGATGTGGATGGATTTCAAGTCAAAAAAATATATGTTGTTAATGCCTCATGGATTTTGTGTTTGATAACAACAAACTATCACATCATTAATTTTTTTTATTATGGGTTGGGTATATATATGAAAATTGAGCACTAGGTGAGAATTCAAATAAGAATTAGTCATATTTAAACCTATGACCTATGAAATCCATGTAGGAAAAATGCCTTGTTGAACCAATTGAACTAATATTTGTATCGTACTAAAAAATATTATCTATCACTACTGTTAAGTTAGGTTTGATAGTTAAACTTGCACTTATTGAGGGAAACTGAAACTTTTTTTGTATTATATATTCTTGTTAGGATACTATAATTGATAATATAGTTTTGTATATATTTTTTTATTAAAAATTGAAAATGTGTTTTTTTTGCAATATAACTAATATATATTAATAAAATACAAAAAGAGTTACATACAATCCCTGGTGCAACCTATTCTCAAAGAAAACATAGTTCCATAACTTCCAAAATATACATTATAGGGTTATTTTGAGATTTTTCCTATCCCATACAAAGATTATACAAATCCTTAATCATAACAAAAGATTAAATTGTAACTTTCCCATGTCTAAGAATAATTGATTAAAGATAACAAGACCCTACTTATGTTAGAAGAAAACCTAACCCTGTAATAAAATTTATTTGGACAAATGCTACTCATTAGAGTCTAAGTCAATTTTCATGAGGATATGAGGTTTTTCCTTCGCAATGTTGGCCTTGGAAACTTATTCATCCTAGACCACTTCCATGTTGTCATATTCCTTTTCTTTCATCTTCATAGGCTGTCCCTTATCACCTAGCTCCTCACTCCTTGACTCAAACCTATTAATAGCATCGATTAGGTTGTTATATTTCTAATTTATGTGGTCTAGTTTCTCTTACAACTAGTTTAGTTTCTTGAGAAAAAAAATCAAATAGGAATCTCTTGCTTCCACCATCATGGTTATGAAAGTATTCTTGTTCCAATAATTGTACACCAACTTTAGGAATTTTGTAGCCCTACTATGTGAAAATCCAATTTATGGAATCCACTAAAATATCCCCTCATCCACCTATGCAATAGATGTCATGCCCCACTATTTTCTCCCTCTTCTTTATTTTTTCTAACTTCCATATTTATTTTATAAGAAAATATATTATGATAAGTTGTTGCTACCTCCTTTCCGAGGACTATTCTCTACATTTTCTAGGTCTTCATTTGTGAATTCCATGACTACTTTCCCATGTTCCTTGTTCCTTTTGCCTAATTCCTTTTCCCTCTTGAGAAACCACCCTGATGGTATTTGAGATATATCACTCCTAGTGTTCCACAAGTGACATCCTATAACTAATAGGTTGCAAGCCTAATTCTCAACCCAGAGTGTTCACTCCAAATTCTAGAGATATAAATTCAGAGGAGATGAAATAGGGGTATAATCTATCATCACTATCATATAAACCCACCTTTGCAACATGTATCCCTTCCCTTTATTGGTTGACCAAGTCTTACTCCCATGATGAATGTTAAATATAATCTAATAATCCATTATAAACACCCTCTATCGATGCCCTCTTCGTCCATTATTCCATAGGTACATGTTTTCACTTGATGGAGGAGGATCATCTTAGTCTTGGTTTCTAGAGGATGAGCCATAATATCCTCTCGCTTCCATCGCCCTCTCCCTTGTCTCTAAATTCCATTCAAACATTCTACATGTCACATATACCCCTAATCCCTCTAAATGCACGTCGACATTGTGATTATTCCTCCCTTCCACTCCATTTGGTGAAGATATTATTATCAACAACCAATAGGGATTCTGTGCATGCCAAATTGGCATGCACAACATTCCTATGGCTTCTCTGCATTCCAATTTGACATTCACAATATCCATAGGGATTTTTTCCATGCCAAATTGGCATGCACAAAAAATCTATGGCTTCTGTGCATGCCAATTTGGCATGCACAACATCCATAGGATTGTTGTGCATGAAACATTGGCATGCACAAAAGCCATAGGGAAGATATGCATGCCAAATTCGCATGCACAACATCCAATAGGAACTTTTTTCATGCCAAATTGTCATGCAAAACAACCAATATGGATTATGTACATGCCAAATTGGCATGCACATTAACCATAGGGTTGTTAAATTGGCATGCACGAGAGCCATATGTTATTATCTATATGGCATTAGTACTAGCTTAGTTATATAATCTTAGGTAATCACTACTTACTACTTACGATCTTTGTAAGCTAACTACATGTTATAAGCATTACCATAATAAACACTATTCATGACAAGGGAAGAACACACACTATTGATAGTGTTTGATATAGCTTAAATTGAGACCCTTTAACATTTGGTTTCGTACATGAGCTTATACTAGTAATACAGGTGTTCTAAGATCAATGTTCATACTAGTTGTATTATGGATATATAATACCATCGTAATCAATAACAAGCATAGTATGAGTTGTTCACTAATCAATGAGCCTTGTTAGGATGAGTAATCGCAAGTATAAAAGTATCATATAAGTATGTTACTTCACCACTTCGATTCTGATATTTAAGCAAGAAATATATATTCAATAAGAAATACAAGTTTGATTACTATGATTATTATTATAGAATATACGTAATGGTTGTTCCATGTAAACCTCTATGAAAGTATGGCCTTCTTTAACCTTCTCACTTGTAACGCAATTCAACTATAAACTGGATACCACTGCTTCTATTTCCATTGAGTTGAATGTGGAATAGTCATAATTACTTTGAATAAGCTAATAGTGTTTTCATATTATATACACATGTTTATCACATGCTATCAGGTTGATTACATGCATTGTTGAACCCATATAAGCTTCCAACTTAGTTATATAAAGCTTACTAGTACTTTCTATAAACATACATGAGTAGAAGTAAGTCCATTTAATAGAGTAATATAGTATATAACAGTACCATATAACATTACTGTCATTGGTTTATAGTAATCAATGATTGATCCTCCTTATTCATGTGTTGTTAATGAGAACCATTGCCATTAGCTCTACTTAAAACACTCTCTGTAATTAATGACGCTTTATGTTATATGATTAGCGTATATGAGAGTGTATAAGCACAGTGTATTACCTTAATTATCACACATAAGCTAATATGGGTAATGAATGCAATATAACATGTAAAGCTAGAGTCCATTAGTTCAACTCTTATAACTATTGTAATCATAAGCGCTAGTCAATACTTGTAGAGTAAAATAGGGGATAGCTTAATACTACAACTCATTCAATATGCAACTTTATTATGTCTAGCCTTTAAGTTATATCAGTATTCAAGCTTATCCAAGTTATTCAGTGTTCATAAGTTACAACATCTCTCACTTCTTCTATGGGATTGATAGTAAGCTATTCTATGGGATTGATAGTAAGCTAGTGTATTCTCTAATTCCATATAGGCTAATTAGTTATGAAACTACATTACAGAACCAGTAATAAGGCATGAGTTTAGATATGGAAATAATCTTAGTTAGGATGATCATAGTATCAACATTGATTAGAGTTATATGAGACAATGTGATTCAAACAAACACATTGTTCTCTATTTGTTAATATTAGTAATAGGTTAGATAGTCATTACTTATGGTATTAATAATGTAAAGGTTATGATGATTAAATCCTAGTAACCTGAACAAATCTCGTTATAAGGTACTAGTTATAGTGAGTTAACATGATATACACTATAACATGTATGGTTAATGTAACATGATAAGAAATACCCATTACAAGTACATACTAGTACATAAATATGTACCTGTATTCATTACAGATAATAGGTGGCTAATCTCATCATCAACATGATCTCACCTCATTTCTATAACTAGTATATATGCTTGTTCCCATTTTCCTTGTTGTTTCCATATTCTAATAGAGTAGATTGAATGCTTAGAACACATATTAGGTAAATAGTGTACATATGACTAAGTTTGATAACATGTAACCAGTATGCTTAGTTTTGTAATTGAGTATAAAACCAACTTTGTTTCTATATGTACATGTATTTCATCAATAGGAGATGAATAATGTCATATTTAAGCAAAAAGCTAGTATTGACATCGTATTCAAACTAAGCTAAGCTCTATATGTATAATCATGTTTCTCTGTCACTGTGTTACTCTAATCAATACTTGTTTGATCTCTACATATTCACTATTCAATGGATAACATACTATAGCTTTAACACATCATATATTCCTTGTATTGTAAGAGTTATGGAACTCTACTACTTAGCTAAACATGCCAGATTAATGTAATAAGAGCTATAACTACAAAGATACATGGAATTTAGACTACTTAGCTTACTAAGCTCAATAAGTGTAATAAGGTAATCAAAGGGCTATAATATACATAGAATCATTACCATTACTTACTAGTAATGAGTGACTATAACTACTCTCTACATGTAGCAATACTCATAGGATAGTGAATCAATGGAAATCAATCATATCTAACATGGATATGGGTTCCAAGTGCTCGGAATGATAGTTCTTGTATCAATATAAGTATAACCATAACACTTGATTACTATCTTAGAGTTTGATGAAACAATGTAACCTAATCAATGAAGTAATGAACATTGATCTCACTTATATAATAGAGTAACCTCTTATAGTATATGAGTTGTATACATTATGTTCTGTATAGGCATTCACCTATTCAATGGAATAGATAGTATTGATAAGCTGTCATGAAGCTTCATAATAATCACGATGATATAATAGCTATATATACCTGATAAGGTAGTCTGAATCATTGATTACGTATTGCACTTGGACACTGTACAGAATCTAGTATGATTCCAGTCTCCTTTTTCCACCCTTCTTGTTTCTATCATAACCACCTATCGTAATAAGCATATTGATATTGCTTACTCCAATGCTCATCGAATTGTCTCATAATTTTACTCAGGATAGTTTATATGATAGTATTAGTACCATTAATCTGCACATTCACACAAACATAATCATAACAAGTGCAATCATAGTACATGCAGTAACTAGCTAGATCATGATAGATGGACTAGAGAAGCCACTTCTTTGTACTATTGGTTCGATATAAGGAAATCAATGGTATTGATACTATTACTAAGGATTTAATATGATATCTATATTGGTATATGTGTTTCACCTTTAATACATACCTTCTTTGTATATCCTATATTAATAATTAGGCTTACACGTTATCAAGATTATAACATATATGTGATGATTACTTGATTACACTAAGCCATATACCTTGCTTAAAATGTATAGTATTGACACCAGTTACATATGGATATCATACTAGTTAACCAAATCAACTGTAATACTATCAAGAGAAGTATTATCATATTACATTCTAATTTATTGTATTTCCATAAGTATCATGGTTTTTACTCCATGGACTCCTAAGCTTCTACTATGCTTACTCTACTTACTAGAATAATAGTTATATAAGATGTATTTTATTTACATAATAAGCATATACGTGATACCAGGGATAGTTAAACAGGATGAAATGAGGTATAAGTTGGAGCTTACTGATGATTAGACTGGTATGTGCACCATTATTCCTATGCAAGGGTAATCAAAGGGATTACTAATGTATACCAATCCCAAAGAGTTGTATATGATGGATCATTGAGCTAGACATAACGAACAAGAGATAACATAAGACGAGATACGATACACTAAGGGATAAGCAATGGTACTACTAATATGATATGAGCTCTTAGTTAGCTCGGTATGGGATTCATAGGGATATACCAGTACTAGAGATATAAATCTCATTGTACAAGCCTAATATAAATATTTACACTATATGGGTTTAGTACTACCTATCCAAGTGAGATGAATAATACACATAAGTGAGCATCACGAGATTATGTTAGATATAGGAACATGTCCTTTGATTAGTGTTAAGTGAGACATAGAAGCTTACAAGCAAGTGTGTTTACTATGAAGAAACGTAATCCATTACTTCTGTATCACATGCCATTAGTATCTGTAAACCCATATTCATTACTATACTGAGTCCAATTACTACAATATATGTGTTAGAGTCTCATTGATTACATTGATAGGGAACCATACTACTCTCCTCATTATTATACCAATAATTATAGCTTACTCTGAACACTATGTTGGATATTCTTTCACCAGTAGCTTTATCATTAATATGTATACTATTATCGTATAAGCTATGTACCTTAATAACTACTCTTTCCAAATTGAACCAATTGACTTAAGCTTAACATTAATCATTGAGCTATTAGATTCATAACATTGATCATGACGGTAATCATACATAGAGTAACTATGGGAATAAAGTTCATGTTACTGCTTATTTATAAGGGTAATTAGACTACCATTGTGATTAAAATGTTAGCTATGTGTGTTGTATCTAATATAGGGTCCTTATTTCTCCCATCTCACTAGTATTAAAACAAGAGTGGTATTCAAGTGCTATGATCTCTTGCTTATACCTAGCTTATTCAAGCTAAAATACATATGGTTCTATCACAGGGATAATAGTATTTACATAGATACAAATCCATTGGTCTCAGATGATATATAAGGTTAACGTTATTAAATTTATCATTATTCATCATATTGAACTTAAACTTCTATAATTGAGGTTAATGTGCATTCCCTATGGTTTTTGTGCATGTCAATTTGGCATGCACAACGGCCATAGGGATTATCTGCATTCCAAATTGGCATGCACAACAATCATAAGGATTTTGTGCATGCCAAATTGGCCGTTGTGCATGCCAATTGGGCATGCACAACAACCATAGGTATTTTGTGCATGCTAAATTGGCATGCAAAACAACCCTATGGCTATTGTGCATGCCAAATTGGCATGCAAAGTAGCAATAGGGCTTCTTTGCAAGCCAAAGTTGGAATGCACAAAATCCATATGGTTGTTGTGCATGCCAATTCGGCATGCAAAATATCCCTATGGTTGTTTTTCATGCCAAATTGGCATGCACAGAATCCATAGGGATACTTTGCATGCCAAATTGGAATGCACATCAACCTTATTGGATGGTGTGAATTCCAAATTGGAATGCACATAAGCCATAGAGTTTTTGTGCATGCTAATTTGGAATGCCCACCAACCAATAAGGTTTCTACTGAGATGTACAAAAAAAAAATGTGGATGATGTTGAAAACAACACAATCAAATGTCCATCTAGATGAACCAATGGTAATTTACTTCAAATTAACATGGTTTGATGATTTTGTATGGAATGATTGCACCGGTGCTAGATTATCCTCGGGGAAAATGTGGTGCAATGTGTGGCATTAAAATGTGGTTGAAAACTTGTATAATTTGGGAGTTGGCTTGTAAGCCTATTTGATGTGAGGGTCAGATTTTCTAGTAGAAAGCAACCATTTGGAAGATAACTAAGTCTTTAAGAGGTTAGGGCCAATGGTTGTGTATGTAGAAAGTGTTAAAGGGATACAAATGTACATCTCGACAAAGTACTAAAACCATGCAACAAGTCCATGGACAATATATGCTCTTAAACTAAGATAACATTCCTATCTGCTCTTAACTTTCACTAAGATAATAATTTATTCTCTTAAACTATGCAATAAGTCCATGGATTTCATAGAAGTAACTGATAAGGGGTTTCTCGCTTCCCGAGAGGCTTGCAGTCACAATGAAAATCTAGCACATGGGGTCAAATTTCACAACCCCTATGTCGGGCGATTGTGGGAACCGTTGTCACATGGGCATTGGCCATACAAACCTTCGGAATATTATGAAACTCAATTATGTCTCCTGGTTGTGATTTTGCGCCCCCAAACCAAATTTTCATTGTCTCATTGAATGGATTCAAGAGGTGAGTTGCAGGTCACCATAACATGAAAATTGTTCCTACGATAGAAAAATCATCAGTTCCGTTGGGATCCTTGCATCAAATTCCAGCTAGGGGGACTCCTCTCCTGTGATTCTTTCACCTAGAAAAGTGTTTGTTAGAGGATCTATGGAACTACGGTTTTGCTCAGTGAGGAATAATGAAAATCCAACACAGGGGGTTGACTTTCATAACCCTTGTGTCGAGTGATTATGGGTACCGTGGTTGCATGGGAGTTGGCCATACAGACCTTCCAGAGCTTACGGAACTTAGTTACGTCACCTGATTTTGATTTTGTGCCCCCATACCAAATTGTCATTGTGTCCCTGAATGGATTCAAGAGTTGAGTTGCAACTCCCCATAGCACCCAAATTGTGACTCAGATTGACAAAACACTAGCTCTTTTGGACTCCTAGCACTATATTCCAGTGAGGGGGACCCCTCTCCTATGATTTTGTCACCCAGAAAAGTTTTTGTTAGAGAATCTATGGAACAAGGGTTTAGCTCAGTGAGGCACAATGAAAATACGACATAAGGGGTGAACTTTCACAACCCCTGTGTCAAGTGATTGTGGGAACTTTGGTCGTGTGGGAATTGGCCATACAGACCTTTCAGAGCATATGAAACTTAGTTACATCGTTGGGTTGTGATTTTGTGCCACCGAACCAAATTGTCAGTGTATCCTTGAATGGCTTCAGGAGGTGAGTTGCAACTCGCCAAAAAACACAAACCATGCCTCAGATCGATGAACCGTTAGTTATGTTTTAATCTTGGCACCATATTATATCTAGGGGGACACTTCTCCTATGATTCCATTGCCTGGAAAAGTGTTTTTTAGAGGATCTATGGAACTAGAGTTTTGCTCAGTGAGGCACACTGAAAATCTAGCATAGGGGGTCAATTTTCAAAACTCTTTTGTTAGGTCAAACTCTCTTCTGAAACCTCATTTTTGGCCAAGCATTCCATTCTCTACTTGCTAGAATAATTGAGCATAAATTATTTCATATATTGATCATAGTTTCTATGGCCTTTCACATCATTATTTTTTAATGCTCTTTCATTTTTTTGCATAGCTATTTTTTTCCGTCCTTTGGGACTCAAGAAGAAAACTCTGTAAGCTTTGTTTATTGGCTACCTTATGGGATAAATTATTAAAGAGAATGATCTTGCTTGAAATTCAATTTTTTGACCCTCTTTTAGGCTTTCTTGACATGCATTTACAACTCATACTCAAGACTAGAAACTTGTATTTTCAGCCCTCATGACAAAATCCAAAATTTCCATCTCATTTTAAGCTTAAAAAAAATTATATCTTTAACCCTCATGTATTTGAATAAAAGACCAAATTCCAAGCCTCTTTTTGAATATTGAATTTTCATTTAGAGCAATATTTTTTAGTTTCAATGTTTCTATTTAATTTATTATAATTTCTAGGTCCTTTTTTTGGGTTTTGCATTTGCATTTCCAACTTTTCTCTTTTGGGAACAATAATCTTATGCCTTATATTTTGGTTTTATATTGTAGGACAGTGTGCAGTAACAGTTTGTAGGGTTGTCTTATCCTCTTTCCTGTTTCTCAAACTTTTATGAAGTGACCAACATCAAGTAAAGTGTCCCTATAATTGACAATATATACACTATCAAGCACATTGGTCCATTGTACAATGCTGGGGTTCCATATCCCAAGAAGATGTCATGGAACCATTCTAGAACAATACATGCAATGTTCATCAACATATAGTTCTTCACAAATGTTTTTGTATGTGATTACAACCTCAATGCTTCCATATTGAACAATAATTTTTTTTGGATTGCAAACTAAAGCATTTGGCCCTGGTGCAATCCTCAATTGATGAATGTATGTCACCCATTACATCCAATTGAGAATGTTTTTTATGTCAAGGAAAGGAAAGGAATGTCAAGGAAAGGCATGGCATTTAAAGGCATGGAATTGAAATTCAAGGCATGCCATGTCAAGGAAATTCAAGGCATGGCATGATCCGGGTGGATATTGGTGGCCACCCACCTATTCCAACTGACTCCTCTTGTCCATGTTTGGCTCATCACGTTCTTCTGTACTTCTTTGTAATTTTGGGTTCTACACTTTTGGGGCTCTCTATGGCCCTACACATCTTCTATGTGGATATTGGTGGCCCCTCACCTATTATCCAACCAACTTATTTTGTATGTTTTCATGTCAGCACATCTTGTTGTACTTCTAGGAATGTTTTGGAGCCCTAAACAACGCTTTTTTGGCTCGCCATATTCAAACTGTAGATGGATTCATATTTAGATGGCATGATGTGTATTTCTATAAAAGACCTTTCCAATGGGATATCACGCATGTAAAGTGGAGGTCGTATGAAAAATTTACGACACCAAGAAGTTGAGGTACCAACTTACCCATAGGGGCCCACATGACTTTTAGCGTTTCACCTCCTAGGGTTATTTTTTTTTATGTCTAGGGTTTTTGAATTCATGAGTAATATCAAAAATGACTTTGTAGCCTCATTTTAATCATTTTTCTCAGACATATGCATGTAGCAACCACATCTCTTCTCAGAGATATCTACCACTATTCGAGCAAGTGTTTCAGTTTTACAGTTTCATCCTATTTCATTTATTCAATAGAATATATTGTTCATTGGATATATGTGTTGTTATTCACATCTCCGTGTTTATTTTACTCTGTCTATTAATCAGTTTGTTCCACTCCTAAATCCATATCATCGCATGTCAAGAAAAGGAAAGGAATGTCATGGAAAGGCATGGCTAGGCTAGGCATGGCATGTCAAGGCAAAGCAAGGCATGCCATGTTAAGGAAAGGAATGTCAATTCAAGACATGGCATGTCAATGCAAGGCAAGTTCTGTCAAGGAAAGGCATGTGAAGGCAAGCCAAGCCATGTTAAGGAAAGTCATGTGAATGAAAGGCAAGACAAGGAATGTCAAGGAAATGAATGGCATGTCAAGGAAATACATGGAAAGGCAAGGCAAGGGAATGCATGGAAAGGAAAGGCATTGTAAGGAAATTCATGGTAATGCATGAAAATGCATGGAAATCATGTGATGTTAAGGTAAGGAATTTCAAGAAAATTCATGGTAAGGCATGAAAAGACATGGAAAAGCATGGCATGTTAAGGCAAGGTAAGACATGTCAAGGAAAGGCATGGCTTATCAAGGAAAGTCTTGGATTGTCAAGGAAAGGCATAGCAAGGCAAGGAAAGACATGTCAAGGCAAGGCATGGCTTGTCAAGGAAAGACATGGCCAGGATAGGCATGGCATGTCAAGGAAAGGCATAGAATGACATGTTAAGGAAAGGAAATACATGTCAAGGCAAGGCATGGCAGGGCATGTGATGCATGAGCATTTTCATCAAGCACAAGTGGAAGACATATCAGCGCACTAGTGTGCATTTTGAAGTGATGATTTTGAATTTAATCAGGCATATCACGCAAATATTATGAAACAATTGAAATTAAAGAACATCTTAAATATTTAGGAGCTAAACCATCACTTGAAATTGATAGGGAATGTATTTTCCTTCAATGTGGTCGATTACAATATAGATTCGAAGATTTTTCTCTTACATGTCTGTCTCAAACAATTATTGTAATAAATCCTTAGTACTTGAAATATTTTAATTTTATAGGATAGCGCTAAGGTAGTCGGAGGGAAAATCTCTATGAGCCATCTTGTATAAATAAATGTATTGTTGCCCAAATGAGGTTGTTACAATTTAGATGAAGTTTATTGTTGCTAAGAGTTGTTGAGTTGCTGAAGAACATTGTATGATCCCATGTATATATCATTTGAATGAATATAACAGAGAAGCGTTATTCCAAATGTCTAGTGTTGCAATTATTGTGTCCATCTGAATGAATGAATCGTAGGATTTCTGTTTAATTCAAATTCTCTATTATTACTTGTTGTTATTTTATGAATGCATTTACATGGTTGAATGTATGAATCACTAATATATTACATAAGTTTAAATTGTTTATCTTCTATGAGAAAGTGCAAGGAGTGCATATTGTCCTCAAGGTGTGCGTTGACAAAATCTATTTCAACTCAGAAACTTTGAAGACATAACGTGAATCTTATGTTTGTAAGGAGTGCATAAGTGTCTGCAAGGGGTGCATAGACAGAGTCTCTTTTGAATCAGAAAGTTCAGAAGAGATATCTTGAAAGTGTGTGTACGTGGAGACTCACTCAGATTCATATTGTTCAGGAGGAACAATTGAGCCATATAAGGGTCGATATTTGATTAATTATCGAAGAAGTCATTCTAATAAGTTCAGAGTGTTGAAGAGGAAAAAGTTCAAGAGATAGCTTGGAGTTCTATATGAAAGGGGTGCATATTTTCCACAAGGCATGCATGGTAGAGTCTTTTGACTCAGGATCTCAGGAGGAGTAGTCTAATTTTATTTTCATAAGAGTGTAAGAAACTAGTGCAAGGTGTGCAAATTCGCTCACAAAGAAGTTGAGTCACAGAAGAAGACTTGTTGCAAGGCATGCACATAATCAAAATTTCGACTAAGTGTCAAAGAAAACGCTATGAGCAGTTAAAGTGTTCGAGGAAGAAAAATCTCAAAAGAGGTAGAGGTGAGAATTATTCAATAGGGAAAAACCATTGAAAATTCCCCAAATTAACGAGAAATATCCATTTAGAAGGAAGCAAGATCATTCCATACCATCAGATATGGGAGAGTTGCATAGAGGTTAGTTGTGGAGTCTTTTGACACTTTGAGGTTTGAATTGTTTTGAAGTATTGAGGAGTGGGGACCGTCGAATTCCTCAAGATGAAAACTAATCCTTAGTCATTGGTTGCAGCGAGGATACATGGCAACAAATTGGAGAATTCAAAATGTAGAGCTCTGGAAGATTTGTGTGGAGCAGGAGAAAACTTTGAGAAGTCATGAAGGTTGAGGAGGTCTGGACTGTCAGATCTAGAGAAGATATGTGGTCGGGATCCACAAGCTTCAGAGGAAGAGTCCTTCAGAGGAAAGAGGAAGGCGGAGTATCCAAAAAAATAAAATATCGAACGTTGGGTTAGCGGAGAATATTGTGGCCATATATCCGAGGAGGACACGTGTCGTCAGATTGGAGGACCCAAAAGTGCGCAACTGGGGAAAAGCTAAGGAATCACCCTAGTCATTGATTTGGTGGACACGTGGTATCATCTCTTTCACTTTGGTGATAGAGGACCTCAGAGGAAAGAGGTGTTGAGACGTTCAAAACTCCTGAACGACGAAGTCTGAAATAGATCCCAGTCGTTGGCTATCATAGGAGCGCGGACTGTAGATTTGGTTTAGGTGAGTTCATGGCTCAAAGTTTGGTGAAAAAAAACCAGCTACATTCAAATCATGTGAAGTCTGAATATGTGAAGGAAATGGCCTGAGGTCATAGCTTGTGGTCATATCGAAGAGGAGATTAGCGGAGGAGTTAGCGCTTGTGCTCATTGTTACCAGAAGCACCAGAGAATGGGGTCATGGGTGAATCTGACCTATGTGGTAACAAACAAGGGACCTGTGCAAATCGTTCTAGGGACTGTTGGAGTCCTGAAGAGATAATTTAGCTCATGTATTGAAGATCCTTGACCGAGAGGTCGCAGAACCCCTAGGAGAGGGGGGGGGGGCTGCATCAAGTGGTAGCAAAGTGGAAAATTTATTGGAGACAACAGGAAAAGGGAAAAAGAGATATTCTGATATTATCAAGTGGTATAAGAAGGAAAACAAAAATTGGGCTATGTGTGAAGAAAATTCAGCACAATGCTGCCTAGAAGACATGCATATCCACCTGTAGCAAATCGAGTTGTGGAAAGGGAGATGCGATAACTTCGTGCAAGGTTAGATTCTATGGAGACAACACAAAAGAGAGCACCTGATGTTGGAGACGTCAATGATGTAGAGAAAAAATAATTGGAAGTTGAGGAAGCTACAGGAGAGGATGTTGCAGAGGAGCGCTTGTTGAAAGAGGTTGTTAAATTGGGAGCTAGAGAGAAGATAGACATCCCAATGTATGAAGGAAATTTAGATGCTAAAGAATTTCTCGATTGGATAAGGTCAATGGAAAAGTACTTCGACTATGAAGATGTCGATGAGGAGAAGGAGGTGAAACATGTTGTCACCAGATTAAAAGGACATGGAACAATGTGGTGGAATGAACTACAGGTTGATCGAAGATGCAAATGCAAACACAATATCAAGAATTGAGACAGAATGGTAGTGAAGATGAAGGCTAAATTCATACCCAAGGATTATCAGATAAATTTGTTCAGGAAGTTGTAGAACCTGAGATAGAAAGGAATGACAATGAAAGAATACACATAGGATTTCTACAAGATGAACATCAGGGTTGGACATAGAGAAAAAGATGATGAAAATTTTGCTAGGTATATAAATGGCCTGAGATATGAAATGTAGGAAGAAATATTCATGATGATAGTAAGGACAGTAGAAGACTCTTATGAGATTGCGCTGGAGGAAGAAAATAAGTTGGCCAGAAAATAGAGCCAATGAAGCAGAGGTAAGGGAATTGTCCATGATAAGGCACAAAAGCCCAAGGTTGAGACTCAAAAACCACATAGTCACTTAGAAAGAGGAGGAGGTTCCCGAGGGAGACAATATGGTGGAAAAAAAGATTTTCCTCGAGGAAGAGGAAGAGGTAGAGAAGTAGAATTGAAGTGTTATGCATGTGGAAAGACAGGTAACATGTCTTGGGAATGCCCCGAGATAAAGAAAGAAGGAGGAGGTGAAGCTCAAATTTTGGAAGCGTAGAAGAGGAATGTTGAAGCAGAAGGTACATAAGATGGGAAATATCTAATTATGAGGAATGTTCTCTTGAAGCCAGAACAAGAAGTGGAAAAACTAGTGCAGAGGAACAGTTTTTTCAGAACTTCTTGCAAGACTAAAGATAGGGTATGCAAGGTGATAATTGAGAGTGGGAGCACAGATAACTTAGTATCCATGGAGATGGTAGAGAAATTGGAGTTGGAGACAACTACACATATGAGTCCATATAGAGTCTCATGGTTACAGAAAGGACATCATGTAATGGTAACTAAACAATGCCTACTTGAATTTAAGATAGGGGGATATAGAGATGATATTTTGTTTTATGTGATTCCCATGGATGTATGTCATGTTTTGTTGGGGATACCATGGTAGTATGAAATGAATTCCATTCATGATGGGTGGAAAAATACTTATACCTTGGAGAAGAATGGTAGGACACAGATGTTGTTTCCCATAGAGGATAAGAAGGTGAAGGAAGAAACCAACACAAGTATACCTCTCATGAGTGGGAAGGAACTTCTGAATGAGGTTAAGAAGGAACAGGAGATGCAATTTTTTATGGTAAGGAAACCTAGATTTTTCCTTACAAGTTCTTCTATGGATGATCTGCCTGAAAAAATTTAGGATCTATTAGAGAATTTTGTTGACATAGTAGTGGATGAGTTACCAAGCTCATTGCCACCCATCAGGAGTATCATCCATCACATTGATCTAATACTAGGAGTGAGTTTGTCGAACAAAGAAGCATACATATTAACACCTCAAGAGAATGAGGAGGTAAACAGACAAGTTTGAGATTTGATGGACAAGGGTTTAATCAAAGAAAGCTTGAGTCCATGCGCAATACCAACTTTGTTGAGTCTAAAAAGGGATGGAGGATGGAGAATGTGTACAGAATCAAGAGCCATAAACAAGATCACCATCAAGTACGGATTTCATTTTTCGAGAATATATGACTTAATGGATTGTTTGAGTGGAGAAAATTATTTTTCGTAGATAGAATTGAAAATTGGATATCACCAGATAAGAATGAGAGAAGGTGATGAATGGAAAACAACCTTCAAAAAAAATGAAGGGTTATATGAGTGTCGTGTTATGTCATTTGGATTAACAAATGCCCCAAGTACTTTTATGATATTGATGAATGAGGTATTGAAAT
The DNA here is from genome assembly GCA_009831015.1 of Picea engelmannii. Classification (NCBI taxonomy): domain Eukaryota; kingdom Viridiplantae; phylum Streptophyta; class Pinopsida; order Pinales; family Pinaceae; genus Picea; species Picea engelmannii. The sequence goes on from ML780966.1 coordinate 384,457, forward strand.
ATTTTATTTGTAAGTTTATAATTGTATATTTGGATGATATATTACTCTTCAGTAAAACTGAGAAAGAGATTTTGAGGCATTTAACATTAGTGATGAGAAGATTGCAATGGGAGAAGTTGTTGATAAATATGAAGAAATCATCTTTTATGAAGAAAGGACTCATTTACTTGGGATTTTTTATTTCTTCAAATGAATTGAAGATGTATCAAGAGAAGGTGAGAGCGATCAAATAATGGCCATCACCGAGAAGCATATTTGAGGTGATAAGCTTCCATGGATTAGCAAGTTTATATAGGAAGTTCATTAGAAATTTTAGTGACATTTGTACACCAATGATGGATATGGTGAAGAAGAGACATATGTATTTTAAGTGGACAGAAGAAGATGAGAAAAGCTTCAAGATATTAAATGAGAAGATAATAGAACAATCGATTCTGGTCTTGCCAGATTTCAGGAAGACATTTCAAGTAAGATGTGATGCTAGTGGAGTTGCAATTGGAGCAATCTTGAGCCAAGATAATAGGCATGTTTCATATTTTAGTGAGAATATGAATGACACTAAGAGAAAGTACTCCACATATGATAAAGAATTTTATGCAAGACTTGCAAAGTACTCCCATAAATTTAACACTCATAATACTTTATTCCACTCTCACTTTCTTGGGCCCTCTTATGAGGGACTGAAGCTGAGTTCCACTCTCATACCAAGTTGAATTTTCATAACAGATTATATTGTATGTGAATGAATATCGTATTGTAATGATGAGTGTTATATATATAAAGAACATATGGTGACCATGGTGACCATCCATGAAGAGATGTGTCCCTTGGGTAATAAATAAATGTATACTTTATATTATATTATACATATAATATAAATATACTTTATATTTTTACTTTATACTTTATTATATACATTTATACTTTATATTATGAATATATTATTACATTAATAATATTATAATTAATAATTATATTATTAATTATCAATCTAGTAGAATGTCTTTCCAATGCTGCCCAAACAACAACACTCCAGTCGTTCAAAGACACACCTCGCAACTTTTAGGCATCCCTCAGAGCTCCCTTATGTCCAATTACCTTGGAATCCCTCTCTCAATGTCTGTTGCCTGTAACATACCATGGGTTGAATAATTGGACCTTTCATACTCTCAATCTCCCTACTCGCCTGGTCCTCATCAAGTCTATTCTCCAACTTCTGCCCATTTACCTCTTCTTAGCTTTAACAGTTCCACAAGAAGTTATTAAATCCATCAGGAACTTGTAAAGACAATTCCTCTAGAAAGGCCACAAGAAAGGAAAACATGGGCTCTAGTTGGATGGGACAAATTCTATAAGCCAAAGCTTCACAGAGGGATAGAACTTAGAGACCCAAGATTGTTGGATGTTTTAATGTGAGCAAAAATCTGGTGGAGGTGGTTAAAAAAAGAAAATGAAATTTGGGCTCATTTATGGAAGCACAAATATGTCCCCAACATAGATTAGGATGAGTTAATCAGAATTTCCAGCCAAATCCTAGGCTCAAAAATGTCTAATGCAGCCTGGAATAATCGCCCACTCTTCCAACATCATGCATTTTGGGAGTTGAGGTACGGGAAAAATGCCTCTTTCTAGTTTGATTCATGTAAACAAATGACACCACTATACATAGACGAAGATTTGCAAGGAATTTATGAACTAATACCAAACAAGGAGAATATTGTTGTAGCCAACCTATGGATAGACAATCCTAATACATATCGATGGACGAAATGGAAGGAAAACCAACAGGACCTATGGATTCCCTTTCACTGCAATGTACAATTGTGGAAGAATCTATTAAAATAAGGGAAGATCCAAATCATGGATGGACCAAACATACTATGATGAGGTCGCTCTCCCAAAGGTGTATTCTCCCTTAAAGAGGCCTATAATTTATTCACCAACACTCACCTAGAAAAAATATATCCTGCTAGCACTGAGAGTCACCCTCAGACTGCTAGAGGATAATCCCATGACCCATTTGATTTAAATTATTAAAACAAGTAATACTTGGTGTATCAACATGAACAGAGTAAAAGGGAGGGCATAAAACTATTGCAAATACATTTTTGGTGTCGTTTTCGAGGACAGCAGTGAAGATATCTTCCTTGTGATAACAACAACGAAGAGATCGAGTTTTAGATGGTGAACTGAAGTTGGACATATTGTTCTGAATGCTCATTTTTCACCATGCCGAATCTAATTTTCAGAAATCTATTGGTGACTCCACTGGGTAGAAATGGACAAGATCTTAGATCAGAGGTATGCTTTCTGTGATTTTTCAAAAATAGTTGGTTTCCCTAATCCAGTGCTTAGTAGAGATGAATGGGAAGATTCCCTTCCCAAATTTAGAGGAGAAGAATGGGAAATACCAGCTAAACAGTTGTTGGATTTCCAAAAATTCATTGATCGACTTCATATTGTGCATGAGGATGTTCAGATTAAGATTTTCATATACTCTTTAGAGGGGATAGCTCGTGGATGGTGCCGATCTCTTCCGATTTAAAGCATCAACTCTTTGACAGGTTTTCATGCAGCTTTCAATTTGTTTTGTAAAGAGTATTGTTCAGCTGAACATCTTTATGAAAACTATTGTGATGAGTTTTCTTTGCTTCATGAAGATTTTGCTAGTCATGAAAATCATATTTATGATGAAGCATTTTCTATATAAGGATGTACTTTTCATGAAGTTCAAGAGGTATTGAAGGATATTCATTAACATAACAATAACATAGATACATTTGACATTGTAACATATGTATATGTTGTTTTAAATGTTCATGAAGATCGAAATGTTGTCTTTGAGTATTTTGATGTCAAACATCAAGTGGATGCATCAGTAGATATCAATCAATCTGTGAATAGCAGTGAAATCAGCCCGCATCCATATTCATATTTGCAGATAGCTGAAAATGATAGCCATCATGAGAAAAAGAATATGCAGTGTCCATCCGATCTCTAGCTAGAATATCGGGAAGAGGTATTTCTTTATGGTTCTCATGATCCTTTCTCCGATTATATGGAGACTTTGAGGAATACAGATATCAAATCGTTCTTGTTGGGAGGATGTTGGTTTTGTTATCTTTTCAAATTTCTCTTTGCTCTGCCACGGGTCCCTTCATTTGTCAGATCTAGATCAAGAGTGTTGCTAGTTAATCAATTTCTTGTATGGCTTCATTGGAAGCATGATTTCACTAGATCAAGTAATAGCATACTTTGTTAGAGTAGGAGTAGGAGCATAAATAATAAGCTCATCTTATGAGAATTTAATTTAATTTTTTTTTTTTAATTGTAATAAGACTCCACCACCCAATGTACTAGGCTCTGTGGATTTTGGATTGACAGATTTTAGATGCATAGTGGTGTATTTTAAGTTTGTTGGGAAGATTGGTTTGTAGTTGTAGGATGCATGTTAAGGGTACATCAATGGATAAGGCAGTGGAACTGCATAATTCTTGGAGCATCACAAGGAGGTCTCCATCCCCTATGGAGCCATATGTTAACACATAGCATTGATCATGTTCTCCAAGGATTATGTCATACCATCAATGAACAACCTCCTCGGAGTATGGAAGCTATAGTTGAGTTGGTGCTGCAAATTGGCACTGCAAACTAGTTAAGTAAGAGGGTTGGAGGTTAGGAAGCTTATAAGGATTTGAGTGCAAATCTTAAATTACCAGCATCAACCTCATAGCCATCAGGTACTCCATGACTTTTTTTGTCTTGTTTGGAGGTCAGGAAGGGTTTGGCTACTTGATTTTCCTTTGGAATTATGAACTGGATAAAGTGCTACGGATTTATACAGGCGCTACAAAATGAGCTATGAAATGTGCTACGAAATGTGCTACAAAAACTCTATTCTAAGACTGCTGAACTGGTATTTTTGACTAGCTGAATTCCAGGAGGATTTCCATGTGAACAAAGACGAATTTTCAAAATCCAAAGGAGTTTATTGTCAAGAACGAACCCATGAACATTAACCTCTTTCATTTTTCACATAGGTGACATGGATTGGGAGATTCAAAAGAATATTTGAGCCCTATTGTTTCAATTTTCATGATTTCCTGTTTGAGACATGCTTTTCCGACACATATTCTGGACATATGGAGATGAATTTCAAGAAAACGAGAGAGGTTTTTATTTATAACTAGATTATATACAAAAATCATTCTTCGATTTTACACAATTATTATAGTTTGAGAATTACAAGTGGAATTTCGAAGCCTATTTTTCAGAATTTCCCCTACTAAAAAGCAGGAAATCAGTTAAAACGTGTCATCTCTATTTGTAATTGTTTCTATTTTGGGAAAGGGGTTTGATTTTGAATTGGTGAGATGGAAAGGACCTATATTTATATATATTCATTGTACAAGAGGAGAGGGGGGTTGGATTCATGATCCAAGAAAGGAGAGATCTAGAGGAGCAATTGAGTTGCTCATTTGTAAGCCTGAGGGCATGTGTTGTAGGCATTTCTGCCATTAGAGATTCATGAAAGTTGTGATACCAAAATATTTTTCTCTTGCTTCCATTCTTTATTATCATCTTTCTTGAGTAATATTTACATATTTTGAAGATCAAAAGCTATCTTTGGTTAATGAATTCATGAGCTGCAAAGGATTTGTGGTAATTGCTTGTTAATCATAGATTATTGTTCAAACACTCTTTAATCTATATTACAGAAAGGATCTATGTTATGTGGATATTATTCTCTTTGTTTACCTTCTATTATTCTATCCATCTTTGCATAAGCCTGTTTTCTGGTAGGCATCATCATTTCGTGTGATCTGTAGAATGTTATGACTCCATGCCCAATAGAATGTATTTGCAACAGTCTCCCTTTTACTCTTTTCTTGTTGATCCACCTATTCAAACCAAAACTTATGTTTTACATTCAAATGGGTATTGGGATTATCCTCTAGCAGTACGAGGGTGACTTTCAATGCTAACATATCCATAATGGAGAATTGTTTGGAAGTAGAAATTTTGGACCAAAGCATCCTCCTTCCTCTAGGTTCTACTTCAGAATCATCTTTTGACATGGGATAATCTAAAAAAGAGAGGTTTCATTGGCCCTTCTAGATGCCCTATATGTCACCAACATGAAGAAACTGGGGAAAACCTCTCAATCAATGTCCTTTCATCTCTCTCATTTGGGACCAAGTGACTCAAGGTGTAAGAAGATCAAATAGAAACAAAGATAATATTATTACCACCCTAGAAAATTGGGTCTCCATGGCTTTCCAGAATACAATTCTCAACCGCATTTGGAAAATTATTCATGGGTTGATGGTCTGGATAATATGGAAAGAAAGGTATAAAAGAGTCTTCCACTCTCAACCTTCCACACCCTCTTCAATTTGGGAAAGAATCAGGAATAATATAAGAGAAACCATTAAATCACAAAAATGGACTCTAAACGACCTTTCTTGTAATACCAAGTAATACCCTTTGTTGGAGCTTTGGAATCTTGACCCACTCGCCTTCTCCAACTCTCTTCCTAGGCCCTCTCTTTGGAAATGTCCACCTATAAGGTTCTTTAAACTCAACTTTGGTAGGGCCTCAAAGGGAAATACAGGGCCAACATGCTTTGGATCGATGTTAAGAGATAGTTTTGGCAAGCTAATCCATATTTGAGCAGACATCCTAGGCATAGATTACAATAATTTAGTAGAACTCTTGGGACTCATTTGAGGCATCCATCTAGCAACGAAACTGGGAATCAATCAATTAATTATTGAGGGGGACTCTAAAATCATAATCTCTCTGACCACTAATATAATAAATGGTTCTCATTCGAATAAAATATCTCCAAGATGGCACCTTCTGAGCTCCTTGGAAACTCTACACTCTCTCTTTCGACCATGGTTCACTCTTGTCCCCTCTCATGTGAAACGAGAGGCTAACAAACTAAAAGATTCCATAGCCAACAAAGGTGTCACTCTGGAAGATAATGATCTATCAATTGACGTAGGGGTACATTCGACACTAGATGTCCTCAAGGAATGCCTAACACTAGCTCAACCGGATTGTCCCCAAGATGGGGTGTCAAATTTATAGCATGACACGACAGGCCAAGCTACCGCCACCCACCTATATCCTCCTTATGCAACGATATTTTAATGCAGACGAGATGGTTTGGAATTGGAATCGACGGGAGCTATTAGGAGAAGACGGTATGTGAATGCATAGGCATCACTCTGGTACCAAGATGCATATCATTAACAACTGAAGTATGCAACATTCAATCCAACACAATGGTGATCCAACCTGCTATTTGCATGGAACGGGTCTGGGGTGGTCTCATTTCTTCACCCTTTGGTTCCTAGATAATATTTGTCTCTCATCGCTCAATATCATGCGTAGGGAAAGAGACAAACTGAAATGAGGGCCATCCTAATACAGTTCTATATCTCGACGCAATAGCCCAACGAATTTCATGGCTAACAATCTGATTCTAGATCAGGCTTCCTCTCGCAATCCAGCCTAGACCCCATTGTGTTGGGATTCTGGTCCAGTTTATGTCGAGGAATAAGACCCTCCCATGTCGTGGTGGCCTGGACAAGGCTCTCTAAATACCCATGTGAAAGACACCTCTTATCTTCCAACCCAGTTCATAGAGCGTTATGATATTGAGCCAACTTACATTGAGGAGGAGCTTCCACTGCCACATCACAACCTTGTTCATGTGGCTCCACACTCACAGGATGAAAACATAGGCACTCATATTCAAGAGAATGTGCATCCTAGCTCATCCCCGAGGTTTACCTTCTCGGAGGAACACTTGCACCTCATCTTCAAAATGCGACAGGACCTAGCCGACCAACTCCACCGACGAGGCGACTTCCTTCGAATGAACATGTTTTTTTCACGATTCTCCAACGAACCAACAAGCAGTAGATGTCCAACTTGTGGCCAAGCCCTTCATTTCGCCCCAGGACCTTGAGGTCTCACGGATTGCAACCATCACAGATGTTGTTCATGACCAGAAGAATGCATTTTTTGGTAGATTATAGTCAATGGGAAATGACCCACTGCTCTATTTTAGTCTCCTCTTTTGTTCTAGCTTTAGGATTCTACAAACAAGTTATAAATCATGGGTTATACTTTTCATGCCAATACTAGTTTCCTATTTTGGCAAGCCAATTTTTATTGAGGTAATACAAAATTTTTACTTGCAAAAAAAATAATGGAAAATTATGTTTTTTTATTAAACTAATGGATAAAATGAGATTTTTTTTTCAAAATTTTAATTTTTCAAAATTTATTATAATTTTTAAAAAATTATTAATTTAAAAAATATATATATTATTAGTTTTGTTAAATTTGAAAAATTCAATTTGGAGGTATTAGAATTTCTCTACAGTTGCAATAATTTTTTATTTTTAGTTTTAGTTTTTTTTAAGTTAGTAAAACTCATTATAATTAATTTGTGAATTAGTGTTGAAGATAATGATGATTAGGTGTAATCTATGAATATAAAAAAACCATATCACTTGAAATCACTTATTAATAATCCTTTTTAAAATAAAAAAAAACTCTTGTTCGATGCCTTTTATTCTTAGGCTAATATCTTGTTTAAGAGACAGACTTTCACCATTATCATTTATTTGGATCTCAAGCTTATATCCAAGGAAATAAACTCTTAAATAATAATCGCTCATAAAAGTAATATGTTAAACAATTGTTTATTTTTATTTTTTTTATTTATATGATGTGATTGCATAGATGATAAGACGATGTTACATTGGTGTAAAATCGCTCTGAAATACAAAGTTATTGGTGTCCAAGCATGAGCTTTAACTCCAAATACGGAAAAATATTCCATGTGTCATTTCCGAGTAACTGTAAAAGTACGAACACATCAATTAATGGCAAGCACTATCGTTTTTATTGGGAAATTTCCATCATAATTTGGATGACCCAAAATTCACGAAATTGATTTGATGTGGCAGACCAAAATTCCACAAAATTGTTTGATGTGTTGTTTAAATTATAATTTTTTAACGTTGATTGAGAGAAGAATATTTTTAAATTATAATTATAAAGTTGTAAATTTGAATTACTGAAATGAAACCATGAAAAATGATTCCCTACCGAACTTTATTTTCAAAATCAGAAGAATCATATATCGTTTTGAAATAAATAAACACAAACACATAATTTAGTGCAAGCACTTTCGTCTTGACTCTCATCATAATTGAGTAAACTAACGGTTTTTTAAATTCATTGAATTAAAAGGAAGTCGTCTAATCTTACTAGGAATTTGTCCTTTTTACTCCGCACCATAATGGGGGGTAAACTCGCCCCTTTTGAAAATAGATTGATTTAAAGGAAGTGGTAATTGTTTTTTTTACTCAAAGTTTTGTAAATGGTAAATGGTAAAACAATGTTCTTAGAAAACAATGTCCTTAGAAAACAATGTCTTTAGAGGTTTTGCTTAATGTTAAATCAACTCATATCTTTGAATTTTTAGCTAGATGGGAACTTTGATTTCCTCTATTCTCTTAATTTCAAATCAACTTATATCTTCTAAAATTCAATTAGATATTTAGATTCATGAGAACTTTGGTTTCACTTAATTTCAAATCAACTCATATCTTCTAAAATTCAATTAGATTTTTAGATTGATGGGAACTTTGTTTTTCTCTATCCTTATAAGATTAGATAGTTCCACCAAGGAAGCAATCAGTACAAGATTAGATAGCTCGACCAAGGAAACAATCGCTAGAAGATTAGATAACTCCACCAAGGAAAAATCTCTACAAGATTAGATAGCTCCGTTTTGTCTCAAGTAAGACAATCTTGTAGCAAAATGACTCTTTTTATTGGAACCATGCACCTTGAGGTTTGTTCCTAATTCTGAATGGCATATATCATTTAAAACTTAATCAAACTTCCAAATTGATGGATTCTCTAGAGTCTAACTCCCTGTATCCTAAATTTTAAAGTTCCAAATTGATGGATTCTCTAGAGTCTAACATCTTGTATCCTAAAATTTGAGCACCAAAGTTTGTTACAATATTAGACCACTCTTTATCACTTTCATTGAACTTTAATCAAAATTATTTATTTATTTATTTTCCAAA
>ML780966.1:421199-442433 GCA_009831015.1 Picea engelmannii
AATATTTCTAACAACTCTTAAATATGCTCTATTGCCTCATCTTGAAATAGTGGTCTCCTAAATCAATTGTCTTACATATGGCTGACCTCTTCTACATGTTACCCCTCATATTGTATGAGGAATTGTACTAGTTTGAAGACCATGCCCAAGATGGTTGTGTTTGGACAATGTGTGTCTCGATGGCTATCGATTGTGGATTTGATACTTATTTTTTCATTTACCATCATCTCTTGGGGAATCATTGCATATTTGGAGTATTTCATATTACATGTGGATATTGATAGAGAACTAGGCTTGATGAGGGTCTTACATATATGGTTCACTCTTCTTTTACCTTTGTCACATTCATGGAGAGGGATAACCATAAACTAAGGGGTTTCCCTAAGTTTTATTGTTCATTGCTTGATACTCCTTGAGGTAATGTTCCCTCACTCTAGGGAACATATCCCTAAGGTGCATTCCTTGGAAATTGTGTTTTGCATTCAATGGTTGAAATATATTTGTGAGGAGTGCCTTAGCTTTGGGGCCCTATTTTTAGCATGTAGTTGAGCTTTCAAGGAGGTTGGTTGACTCATATCATGGAATGTTTCCTTGGTCATTACATCTTGGCACATTTATTAAGGAGGCCTCACTACCTTGCACATAGTTCTATAGTGCCCCATGGTTTTGAGATGATTGATGATATTAGCACAATGTTTAATGCTATAGCACATGGTTTTGGGTTTTTCTTAGATTGGTTTAGTGGGATGTTTCACCCTTTATGCCTATTTTCCTAGGTTGTCCCACTTTTGTCCCTTGGTTTGAGGAGAGAAGGTTTCTTACAAATGAATTGGTACTAATGGCACACATTTTGAGGAGATCCATCTCTTTAAGGGATTAATATGGGCTAGGGGATTACTGTTTAACTGCTTAGGGAATTTGGGTTTATGGATTAAGGGATTAGAGATTAGGGTTTAAGTATTAGAGGAGGGGATCGAGATAATGTGAACCCTCTGTTTGTAAAAAAGAAGAAGAAGAGGCGTTTTTGTGGGGTATTGATGACATCCCCTTAAGAAGAGATGAGTTTCCTCCTCCTCCTCCTTATGGAAATTTTGATCCTATAACTATAGATAAAATTGATAACTATCCTCTGGCCAATTTCAATCATTTACTCACTCATCTAGTGGATCTTCTTCTTATTGAAGTGGGTGAGTTACCTCCCAAACACATTGTTTATTCCTTTTTCCACAATCTTTCATAATTTGAGATCAATGAGGAGAAATTTGCACCCCATTTATCACCCCGAATTGATTCCATTTTCTATCAATAGTCGACACTAAATCCAGTGTTAATGGCACCCAATTTCTCACCGACTATTCAAACAAAAAAAATTAAAATACCCCACGTCCAACGAAAATAAAACCATTAAAATTGTGCATTCAATTTTTTTTGGGAAATATGTAATGTCCCCATCAATATTTAAAAAATTAAAAGAACCCATGCACAAGGAAAAGAAAACCATTAAGAATGTGTATTCACAAATTTTCGAAAAATATGTAATGTCCCGATTGAAATTTCAAAAATTAAAAGACCCCGCATGTAAGGAAAAGCAAACCATTAACAATGTGCATTAACGAATTTTGGGGAAATATGTAGTACCTGTTGGATTACTGAGAGGGAGGGTGAATCAGTAATAGAGCAATTTAATCCCTTTTAACCATATAATCCAAGTGTTATATCAATGAAGCATTATCATCCATTAACTACATAGTAAATAAGCAATGAACAAATGAACAAACATACACATACATAGTACACCAATGTTTTATGTGGAAACCCAAATCGGGAGAAAACCACATAATTCTTTTTCTTATATGTCTTGAAGAATTACATTCATTGGAAGCACCAACTTCCTTTGTTTTCCAGCTGGAACTAGAAGGAGGCTCCAACCCCCTAGTTTCTCAGGATACAACCTGAGGGAATCTCCAACTCCCCAATTCTATGGCTATAACCATAAGGAGGATACAACTCCCTATGTTCTTCAGCTACAACCAGAAGGTGGCTACAACCACCTATCCTTGCCCTGTCCTGCCACCCTGAAGTAGAAGTATAATGATGGAACCACTATCACACTATCACTATGAGATATACCATTGTAAACATGTACCAATAAGTCTGAACCATGCATCAACCTGTATCTCAACCTGTAATCGACATGTACCATAAAAAAGTGCATCAACCATGCACCATCAACCATGCACCATCAACCATGCATCAACCTGTACCTCAACCTGTAATCAACATGTACCATAAAAAAGTGCATCAACCATGCACCAACCTGTACCAATCAACCTGAAATCAACCTATACCATAAAAAAGTGCAACCAACCATGTACCACGTATGTAACAATCATGTGTCAACTACTCATCAACTATGACTCATCAATATGTACCAACAAAATCAACTTTAAACCTCATGTATGTGCCAACTCATCAACTACTTGTCTCAACCATGTACTCAACATGTACCTCAACCAGAATCCCTCATCAATTTCATCATCCAAATCTGATTTGTAGCTCTGTAATAGACCTGGTTTATATGATCACATTTCTGCAAACCTTCCTTAACTTTAACAACAAGAGACTAGCATTTTCATCAAACATTTCTTTAGTCTCACATGCCTAGTTTTGGATTAGTCAACAATCCGAACTTGAAGTAATCATAACTTTGTACCTGTAATGTATAAAGATCTAAAACTGATATAAAATGTTTTTCAGTGTGTTTTGTGCAATTCCTCCAGGTTTCACTACTCGGAACCTCTCAGAAAAAGGAGTTATAGCAAAAATGGCATACCTTGCTGAATTCTGACTTATTCTAGAGAGTGACCTTGTAGAGCATGCCCCACACAGAATATTTGTTGAATTGATATGATACTACACCACAACATACTACATATTGTACCCTAACCAAAACTTTTGGTTTCATTGAATTGGGATCTGTTATGAAGAAGTTATGATGCTTTTACCTGAAACACCCGTTTTTGACTAGTTTCAGGACTAGCCACAAACCCTATTTTCCATGGAGTGTAACTCCAAAACTACAATGACCCAAAAGATGAATTTTGTACCACAAATACTTGGATGTTTTTTCTGAATGGCATAGAAATTTCATGGTCTGAATCATTATAGAAAAAAATTTATAGAGAAAATGGTGAGATGACCTGTAAATAACATAACCTAGAAAGCACCATCAAAAGAATTTATCCTTCCTTGCATTTTGGCCTTCTTTCCTTCACCTTCCCTCAGAATTTCAGCTTAGATATCCGTGGTTACCTCAGACACCTATATATATTCAATATTTTCAAGTGTGATTAAAATGAGAGAGCCTTGTCTCTTATTTATACTCTCCAAGTAGCTTCGTTAAAAACATCTTCCAGGTCACTTGACCCCACTTCCCTTATTTTAGGGTTAACCCACTTCTAATTTCTCCATTAAATTTATTATTGAAATAATTTATTTTGTATTCACTTTGAATTATAATACACTCATTACTTCACTTTATTATTTACCGTTTAAAATCTCTTAAACCACTTTGACTACTTTGACCTTTTGGGGCTTCTAGATGACATATGAGGATCCTCCAAATTCGTAAGGCCATAACTCTCAAACCGTGAGGAGTTATGTGACGTTCCACATACCACCAGAAAATGAATGAAATTTATTATCCATATAGAATAGTATTATCTGAAAATATATCATAACTCATACAATTATCCATCAAACAAACTTGGGTCCAATACCCAAACCTGGGGTCTCCAACTTCTCATGGCCATAACTCTCTAACCATGAGGATTTATGTGGCGTTCCACATACCACTGTAAATGGAATGACAAGAAATATCCATCTAGGATAATTTAACTGACAAATTCATTGTCCTTCATCTCATTATTCCAAAATTAAGCATGGGTTCTCTTACTCCGTAAAGCGTCTTCCCATGAGGGATTTCACCATAAGGGGACCACTTTGGAGTTCATCCATATTTACTTCTTATCAACCATGACAAGAAAATAATGAGTCATATTTACATCAAACAATATTGGGTCCATTACCCAAACCTTTGTGTTGCGGGGATTTCTTCAAGGGTTGACATCAATGACAACCAACCTTAATCAACAATCTCCCACTTTGGTATTGATGGAAACACTCTGATATAGTACTAAAATCATATCACTCATGATCCCCTTAGAACCATGCCTCTATCCTCTGTATCTAATAAATTTGCCTCTATCCTATGTATCTGATAAATTTGCCTCTGTCCTCTGCATCTGATAAATCTTCTCCCCTTGGAACCATCCCTCTGTCCTCTGCATATGATAAATATTCTCCCCTTGGAACCATCCCTCTATCCTCTGCATATGATAAATCTCTCCCCCTTTGCCATCAATGAAAAAAGTATCTTTCCATCCGGGGTTTCTCCCCCTGAGTGAACTGTCCTCTTATGGTGCTTCCTCGTGTACATATAAGACATATAAGATAAGCATTCAAAAATCATTCATTTTGGAGTAGAAATAACTCCAAGTCTTTGGAGAAGATATTCAAAGGCTTCCCGTGAAAGTGGTTTGTAAAGATTTATACCACTTGTTCTTTTGTGCCCACATATTCAACTCTGATGTTCTTTTCTACAATCTGTTCCTGTAGAAAGTGATACTTGATTGGAATGTTCTTCATCTTGGAGTGCATCACCGGGGTTTTTGAGATACTGATGGCACTTGTATTATCACAATATATTGGAATGGGCTCATCATACTCAACCTATATATATGTCAAAGTTTGTTTCATCTAAAGAACCTGTGTACAACATGTTGCTTCTGCAATATACTCTGCCTCGGTTGTAGATAGAGATACTGATGATTGTTTCTTTCTTAGACATGATACCAAACACTCACCTAAGTAGAACGTTGCTCCATTGGTGGTTCGTCGGTCATCAATACAACCTGCCCAATCTGCATTTGTGTAGTCAATAAGTGATAGATATTTTCCTTTTGGATACCATAATCGAAACTCTTTTGTTCCTTTGAGATATCTGAAAATCCTCTTTACTGCTAATACATGTGATTCCTTTGGTGTTGCTTGAAATTGTTCCACCTATCCAACTGCTTGCATTACATGTGGTCTAGATGTTGTCACATATAGTAGGCCGCCAATCATTGAACTGTATTACCTCTGATTTGTAGACTTCGAATCATCATATTTTCTCAACTTACGACTAGTTTACATGGGAGTGATAATTGGTTTGCAATATTCCATTTCGAACCTCTTTAGCATTTCTCTGATATACTTGGTTTGAGAAATAAAAATTCCTTGGTTGCTTTGACGTATCTGAAGTCCCAGAAAGAATGATAGTTCTCCAAGTAATGACATTTCAAATTCATTATGCATGTCTTTTGCAAATTTCTGGCTTAACCTGTCATCATCACTACCAAAAATAATATCATCAACATAAAATTCAATTTATAAAATATTGCCTTGACTTACCTTGATGTAGAGGTTGTTGTCTGTACTTCCTTTTCTGAACCCTCCCTGTTGCATATACTTATCTAGTATGGAGTACCATGCTCTAGGAGCCTGTTTTAGAACATACAAGGCCTTCTTTTATTTACATACATAATTTGTGTTCTCTGACAACTGAAAACCTTCTGGTTGTTCAATGTAGACTTCTTCTTCAAGTTCCCCATTCAGAAAAGCTAATTTTACATCTATCTGATATACTTTAACATTTTTGGAGCATGCATAAGATAAAATTAAACGGATTGCTTCCATTCTGGAAACTGGGGCAAATGCCTCTTCAAAGTCGATTCATTAAATCTGTGCATGTTCTTTACATACCAATCTAGCTTTGTTCCTTGTAACTTGTCCATCTTCATTCAATTTATTCCTGAAAACCCATTTTGTGCCGATCACATTCTTATTCTTTGGTCTTAGAACCAATTCCAAAGTGTCATTTTTCTCTATTTGAACAAATTCTTCATCCATGGCCTTATTCCAAAATTCATCCTTGTTGACTTCTTCAAAACAGTTTGGTTCAATTGTAGATAAGAGTGCTAGGTGTGTTTGTTCTGGTGAACGGATTTTTCTTCTAGTCTCAACTCCTGCATCTTTGTTTCCTATAATCTGATCTGAAGGATGATTCTTCTGTACTTGTTTTCTAGGTGTCTTTGGAGATACTTTCTGAACTTTATCTTATTCTTCTATTGGATTCTCTTCATCTTCATCTTCCTCTTCTACTTCGTTTTCATCCTCTTCTTCAAAAATTTGTTCCATTGATTTGTTTTCTTCTTCCTTTGATTCTGGTGTGCATGTTTCATCAATTGTTACGTTGATTCTTTCCACAACTTTGTTCAATCTTAGATTGTAACACATGTATTATTTCCTTGTACTTGATTAACCAACAAGTATTCCTTTGTCCACACGAGAGTCAAACTTTCAAATTCTGCCATCTTCTCTTTTGATCTAGCATTTTCTTCCAAAAACTCTGAAGTGCTTCACATTTGCTGGTCTTCCTTTCCATAGCTCGTAGGGAGTTTTATCAATGTGGTTTCTGAGAATTACTCTATTTTGAATGTGAACTTTTGTATGCACTTCCTGTGTCCAAAATATATCTGTCAATTTGGATTCTATTAGCATTGTTCGAGCCATTTCTTGTACTGTCATGTTCTTTCTTTCAACAACTTCATTCTGTTGAGGTGTCTTAGCAATGAATAATCACCTTTTTATTCCATGACTGTTACAGTAGTCCATAAATTCCTTTGAAGTGAACTCTCCTCCATTACCGGATCTCAAACATTTGATTCTTGAATCCATCTCATTTTCAATCATTTCCTTATAGATCTTGAAGTTTTCAAAAGCTTCTGACTTGTTCTTGAGAAAGCAAACTGCAGTCATTCTTGTATAATCATCAACTAATAACATACAATATTTTCACATTTTAAACCCTTTGTTGTAGTTGGTCCAACTAGACCAGTGTGCACAATTTCCAGTGGTCTTGTTGTTGAATATTCCTTTGATTTGAACCTAGTCTTTGTTCGCTTTCCTTGTTGACAATGCTTGCATAAAGTGTTGCTTGGTTTCGTGATCTGGGGCATTTCTTTGATTGCTTCTCTTTTGTTGACTTTGACAAGGTTATCAAAATGCATGTGAGTCATTATTCTATTCCATAGCCAACTTTCATCTTCCTTCCCTAGACAACACTTTTCATTTCCAATTTCACTTAACACATATATGTTGTTTGAAGTTTTTGCAGCTGTACCAACCAATTTCCTTGAAACTTATTTTATTATCTCACGCTTTTATGAATCGAAAGTAAGTTTATGACCTTGGTCACACATTTGACTCGTACTTAGAAGATTATGTTTCATATCTTCTACTAGTAGAACATTTTGTGCCTTTTCATTCTTGTTCCCAATTTGGACTGTTCCTTCTCCAATGATTTTGGATGAATTATCATTTTCGAAGGAGACTGATCCATTTTTTTCTTTTTGTAATGTAAGAAATTTGTCTTTATCACCTGTCATGTGTTTTGAACATCCACTGTCAACATACCAACCATGTTTCTTTTTCTTAGCTTGTAGAGAGACTGTGCATTCTTCATTGTTATACTGATCTTTCTTTCTTATCCATGTCATTTTCCGAGGTTCTTGTATGTGATTGTTGTTATTCTGCTGAGGTTCTTTAGGAGGGACTTTCATTCTACAATCCTTGGCCATGTGTCCAAAATTGTTACATTTGTAACATTCCACTTCAGTGCTCAATCATTCAAACATGTTGTAACTTCTTTGTGTGTCACTAGGTCTCCTTGAATAATCCCTTTGTGTATAACTCTAAAAGTTGTTATTGTTCATGTTGTTAGCTCTGCAATTCACAGCTTTATCTCCAAAATTATTACATGCATAACATAAAACAAAAAATATAGTTTGATACCTTGGAGTTAAAGATATTCTGAAAGGAGGTGCTCTTATGAATCCTTCTTCTTCTTAAGGCATGTTTGTCTGTTGTTGATTCTGAAATCTGAATCTTCTTGGTGGAGGAGTGTCCCTGTAATCTCCCTTGTATATCTTCCTATCCTCTTTGATTATTTCTGCATATCTCTTTGGATTTGTTTCTTGCTCTGTTGTTTTGGAGCTTGATCCCTTTTTTGTCTGATTATATCCAAGTCTGGACTTGTCAAGATGAGATTTTTTACTATTGATAATGTCATCCAAAACTTTTGAGCTATTCTGCATATTTTTCTTTTGAATATCCTTTCTTAGTGTGACAACCTCTGCTTCCAAGTTTCCAATGATCTTGTCTTTTTCTTCTAGTTTTTCTTTGAGTGATACTTCAATTCTTCTATCTTCTTCTATTTGAACCTTCAATTTTGTGATCATTTGTTCTAGTTCTCGAGTGTCCTTTTTCTTGTCTAGTTATGCTTGTAGTTTCTTGTTTTTCTTCTTTTCTCTTCTGATAACTTCTATGACACACATTAATTCTTCTTGATAGTCAACTTCCGCCTCTTCAATTTCTTCTTCGAATTCTTCACATTCTTCTTCAACTTCTTCATATTCTTCTTCAGAGTCTTCTTTGTCAGAGTCTTTTACTGCCATGAATAGAACTCTTCCTGTCTCATTGTCACTGACTTCATCTTCATCTGATGATGAGATGTCTTCTTTGGTGTATAAGATTTTCTTGAAGACTTTCTTTGTAGTTCTTTTGCCTTTATATGTGTGTTTTCCTTTTGAGTAACCTTCATCATTTCTCTTTTTCTTATGAGGACATTTGTTAGCAAAATGACCAATACCATCACAATTAAAACAAATTAAAGGGAGCTTACCTCTATACTCCAAGTTTTCAATGATCTTGTATTTTTCTTCTAGTGCTTCTTCAATTCTTTTATCTTCTTCTATTTGAACCTTCAATTTTGTGATCATTTGTTTTAGTTCTCGAGTGTCCTTTTTCTTGTCTAGTTCTACTTGTAGTTTCTTGTTTTTCTTCTTTTCTCTTCTGATAACTTCTATGACACACATTAATTCTTCTCGATAGTCAACTTCCAGCTCTTCAATTTATTCTTCGACTTCTTCACATTCTTCTTCGGCTTCTTCATATTCTTCTTTGGAGTCTTATTTGTCAGATTCTTTTACTGCCATGAATATAACTCTTCCTGACTCATTGTCACTGACTTCATCTTCATTTGATGATGAGATGTATTCTTTGGTGTATAATCTTTTCTTGAAGACTTTCTTTGTAGTTCTTTTTCCTTTATATGTGTGTTTTCCTTTTGAGTAACATTCACCATTTCTCTTTTTCTTATGAGGACATTTGTTAGAAAAATGACCAATACAATCACAATTAAAACAAATTAAAGGTAGCTTACCTCTATACCTAGCGTTGGTTCCCTTGTTCAGTCTTTTGACGAAGTTGGCCACTTCTTCATCATCTTCCGAGGCGTCACTGCTACTGCTATATTCTTATTGTTCCTTTTTCTTTTGCTTTGATCTTTTGGATGCTTTGAAGGCTGCTTCTTTTACATCTAAATTTTTCTGCTCAGTTTTCATTTCATATGCTGTGAAGATTCCGTGCAGTTTGTCCATGCTTATTGAGTCCAGATCTGATCTTTCTTCTAGTGTTGATATATTAGGGTTGAATCTCATAGGAAGAGATCTTAGTATATTTTGAACAATTACAGATTCTTCAATTTCTTTTCCCAATCCTATGATTGCATTCACTGTTTCATCCACTCTTAAGAAGTAGGTTGCGATATCTTCATCTTCCTTGATTTTTAGTTGTTTGAACTGGCCTCTATAAGTCTGAATCTTTGTTGCTTTGACTTTTGTATCTCCTTCATAAATATTTTGAATCTTGTCCCAAATCTCTTTAGTGGATTTACAGTGTGCAACTTTGGTGAATATAGTATCACTAAGACCATTCAAAAGTGCATTTGTGGCTTTGGAATTATTCTCACCGAGTTTTACTACTTTGTCATTTGTTGGTGGAACTGTTGGTGTTGTGTATCCATCTACAATTGATTGCCAAACTTGAAATCCTTGTGCCTGTATATATGTCCTCATCCTTATGCTCCAAAAAGCATACTTTTGTCCATTAAACTGTGGTATTCCAATTTTATTTGAGTTGGTACTCTCCATGATCTACCTTTCAATGGTTAAACTGATTTCTGAAGGAACCTGCTCTAAAACCAATTGTTGGATTAATGAGAGGGGGGGTGAATCAATAATAGATAAATTTAATCCTTTGTAACCATATAATCCAAGTGTTATATCAATGAAGCATTATCATCCAATAACTGCAGAGTAAATAAGAAATGAAAAAATGAAAAAACGTACACATACACAGTACACTAGTGTTTTATGTGGAAACCCAAATCGAGAGAAAACCACATAATGTTTTTTCTTATATGTCTTGAAGAATTACATTCATTGGAAGCACCAACTTCCTTTATTTTCCAACTGCAATTGGAAGGAGGATCCAACCCCCTAGTTTCTCAGGCTACAACCCGAGGGAAGCTCCAACTCCCCAATTCTCTGTCTACAATGAGAAGGAGGCTACAACCCCCTATGTTCTCCAGCTACAACCAGAAGGTGGCTACAACCACCTGTCCTTTCCTCGTCCTACCACCCTGAAGTAGAAGTAGAATGATGGAACCACTGTCACACTATCACTATGAGATATATCGCTATAAACCTATACCAATAAATCTGAACCATGCATCAACCTGTACTTCAACCTGTAATCAACCTGTACCATAAACAAGTGCATCAACCATGCACCAACCTATACCAAACAACCTGTAATCAGCCTGTTCCATAAACAAGTGCATCCAACCATGTACCAAGTATGTACCAATCATACATCAACTTCTCATCAACTATGACTCATCAATATGTACCAACATCATCAACTATACACCTCATGTGTGTGCCAACTCATCAACTACTTGTCTCAACCATGTACTCAACATGTACCTCAACCAAAAAGCCTCATCAATTTCATCATCCAAATCTGATTTGTAGCTCTGTAATAGACCTAGTGTATATGATCACATTCCTTCAAACCTTCCTTAACTTTAACAACAAGAGACTATCATTTTCATCAAACTTTTCTTTAGTCTCACATGCCTAGTTTTGGTTTAGTCAACAACCCTAACTTGAAGTAATCATAACTTTGTAACTTAATGTATAAATATATGAAACTGATACACATTGTTCTTTAGTGTGTTTATTGCAACTCATCTAGGTTTCACTACTTGGAACCTCTCATAAAAAAAGTTATAGCAAAAATGGCATACCTTGCTGAATTCTGGCTTATTCTTGAGAGCGACCTTATAGAGCATGTCCCGAATGGAATTTTTGTTGAATTGATAGGAAAATGTTACACATCATACTACATACTGTACCCTAAACAACACATTTTTTTTCATGGAATTGGGATCTTTTATGAAGAAGTTATGATGTTTTTACCCGAAACACCTGTTTTTGACTAGTTTCAGGACTAGCCACAAACCCTATTTTCCACGGAGTGTAAATCCAAAAATGAAATGACCCACAAGATGAATTTTGTACCACAAATACTTGGATAGTTGTTCTCAATGGAATAGAAATTTCACGGTCGGAATCATTATAGAAAAAAAATTATAACGAAAATGGTGAGATGACCTGTAAATAACATACCTTAGAAAGCACCATCAAAAGAATTTATCCTTCCTTGCATTTCGGCCTTCTTTTCTTCACCTTCCCTCAGAATTTTGGCTTAGATATCCTTGGTTACCTCAGAAACCTATAGATATTCAATATGCTCAAGTTTTATTAAAATGAGAGAGCCTTGTCTCTTATTTATACTCTCCAAGTAGCTTCCTTAAAAACATCTTCTAGGTTACTTGGCCCCACTTTCCTTATTTTAGGGTTAACCCACTTCTAAGTTCTCCATTAAATTTATTATTGAAATAATTTATTTTGTATTCACTTTGAATTATAATACACTCATTACTTCACTTTATTATTTAACTTTTAAAATATCTTAAACCACTTTGACTGCTTTGACCTTTTGGGGATTCTAGATGACATATGAGGTTCCTCCAACTTCGTAAGGCCATAACTCTCAAGCCGTGAGGATTTATGTGGCATTCCACATACCACCAGAAATGGAATGACATGTACTATTCATATAGAATAGTATTATCATAAAATATATCATAACTCATACCGTTATCCATCAAACAAACTTGGGTCCATTACCCAAACCTGGGGTCTCCAACTTCTCATGGCCATAACTCTCTAACCGTGAGGATTTATGTGACGTTCCACATACCATTGGAAATGGAATGACAAGAACTATCCATCTAGGGTAGTTTACCTGGCAAATTCATTTTCCTTCATCTCATTATTCCACATTTAAGAATGGGTTCTCTTACTTCACAAAGCATCTTCCCGTGAGGGTTTTCACCATAAGGGGACCACTTTGGAGTTCATCCATCTTTACTTCTTATCAACCATGAAAAGACAATAATGAGTCATCTTTAAATCAAACAATCTTGGGTCCATTACCAAAAAATTTGTGCTACGGGGCTTTCTTCAAGTGTTGTCATCAATGACAACCAACCTTAATCAACAATCCCATCCATATTTCTTCATTGATCTTCATAGAAGCTAAGATTATTCTCTCACAGTTGAGTTTCTCTTGGTGGTGGAAGAGTTTCATGATTTATGACTGAGTTTGGGTTGAAAGGAGGTCAAATCTTTTGCGTTGGGTAGAATACTCTCATCAAAGGACGTTTCTCTACAGTGGGGGAAACTTTAAGGTGTGTTGGGAGCATATCTTTCATGGAGAGGTTGCTTTTACCCACCATAAATCATATTACACTTGAGGGGTGCACTAACTCTGCAAAAATCGTGGTATTCACCTCTTGTATGGTATGCTTCATTGTTGGATGGTATATTAGAGTAGGGAAGTCGAATTATACTATGTAATGAGTAGTCCACAATGAACATACTCACTTTTTAGTTTTGTAAGAATCAAGATCCTCTGTTAATGCATTGACCATATAGTTGTAGGAAAATAAATATTTCAAGATTTTTTCTCATCCTATTCATCCCTGAAATATCATGCCTACAACAACAATAAGAATACCATACCAATTTTTTGTATAAGAAGAGGAGTGCAAGTTAACAACTTAACTGTTTGACAAAATGTGTCTATGGAATTTTTATAAGCTTGAAAGCCTCTTATTCCAGTTCTCCCAGGAAGGTTTTAGAATCATGTTGTAAATTAGAACACTCACTCTTGTGCCTAGAACTTCATATTAGTTGTATGCTTGAGATAATTGTGTTTCCATTACTAAAAATTGGTCTTTGCATTTTTATGAGAAATGCACTAGCAGTTGCTTTATATATGGTTGTATTGGAATTAGAGAGTATTTAACAACTGGAATTCACTATTTAAGATACATCCTTCAAACATAACTATGAAATAACTATTAGAGAGGGGATTTCCATATGCTGGAAAAATTTTGGATTTTGTTATTCCTCATACATTTCTGCATATAACATATCAGGGCCCGTGTACAATAGTTTACATGGAGCATACATAACCACCTTTTGAGCTATATAACATCCCTCAATCACCTAAGTGCTCGCCTCATTGTTGGATTAATACTCTTACAATGTTATATGTCAGCAATTAGCTCCCTTTGTGTATCCAAAACTATGTTCTCATGTTTAGAAATTCATATATCACATGGTGAAGGGGGTCCTCTTAATTAGTTAGAAATTGTAATCTCAAGAGAGGTCTTGTATATGCCTATTTTGATGAGGAATCTATATATCTAACAAGGATTCATCATATGGTTCATATGAGGAAATTGAAGTGAACTCATTTCCAGCTCATTGGAACTGGTTGTTGTCCTAATATGCATTCATCCAAAGCAGAGGGTCAAGCATATAGTTGTTATTGGGAATTTGTGAGTTGAAGAACTTAAATATTTTGTAGGGAAGGCTCCCTAATGGTGGTCTTCGATCACCTTGAAGAGTGGGAAGGAAAATTCAGGTGACAATGGTTTTTATTCTAAGTTTCCTTGTATTTGTATTCTGTGAAGACCTTGCACATATAGTGAGGAAAAATTGAGTGGTAACAGACTTTAGGACCTTGTCTTCATAGAAAAATGGAACTTGCAGAGACCATAATGACTTGAAAAACATTGGGTTTTCACAATAACTTCTTGAAATAACCCTAAATCCTTCATGGGCCTATGGGCATCAAGGAAACAGACCTTTAAGCATTTGAATTCATCAAAAATCTCTCCCTGTACCTCACCTTCATAAACAATCTTCATGATGAAGAAGATAATAGTTTGTCAAACAATGAAACAATACAATGACCAAACTTCATAAACCAATGTGAGTGTGCTCAATATGTATTAACTATTTGAATTGACTATACTTATTGTTTTCTAAATTTGAATTGTTTTCAAGTTGTTTTTAAACTCTGAAGGTTACTGTCAATCTCAATGCCACATTTTTATTGTTGAAGAATTATTCTGAATATTTTTCTTCATACATGTAAAATGTTTCATATTCCATAGTTGATTTCGTTTGCATCTCTCATTGAGTTGTGCCAAATTGATCTGAGATGTCAATGAAGGTCGCAAGCCCTAAATGAGTTTGTTATATCCAAGATAAATCAAGATATCCATTCTTTCCTTAGAAGTTGTCCTCGTGAGCATACGAGTATTTTTCTTGTATCTTTGTCAATTGAAAGTATTTGCAAAACCTAGGCAAGTTTTTAAACTTTTAAAATAGTAATATTGATTATAGAGTTTAAACCTTTATATATGATTATGTAGAGTAATCTTGGATCACCTTCCTCCTTTGAGCTATCCCAAGATCCTTATTGTTGATATACTCCAATCTACCAATAGTGGACCTACTCAAAGTTATACATGAATCAATTTTGACCATCCTTTTGTAGGACCCTAACCTCTTGGAAATATGCTAATTGAATTTGAACATGTGAATTGGTTCGAAATCATCACTGTATGATCATATTTTACCATGTCAATTAGGTCCACATCATCGCTAACAACCTCCTATATTTATGTCATGATATCTTCGTTGTGATCCCTTTGGACTTTGTTAGATGCTAGGAACTATAAATGAAATTCAACGAAACTGTAAAAATTGAATGGAAATATTTATGGGTGATATAGGATCGTACATTCATCAAGTATTCTCTTGAATCATATGGGAACAATGGTTTCTTGGAGATGAAATATGAAGGGTCTGTGTTGTTCATGATCTAAAATGAATTTGAAATAACTCTCCTCTAAATTTTGTAAAAAAGTTGATATTGGTAAATTTTGAAGTGAATGGTTCAACTTTAATACTAAAGACCAAAGATCTAATTTTGGTCAAACAAATATGAAGTGAATCACTTGATGGTTGGCATTCCACCCAAGACAGATGAAAAAAAATGTAGCTTGGAAATAAGTGCATAGTAGTAGAATATTGAGGATTTGGAATGAATCAAATTGCTCAAAGATCAAAGGATGAAGAAAATTTTGAGCCTGTCCATGAGGAGAAAATATTATCTCTAATCCAAAAAAATATGAAAAATACCGCTAGTGAGTAAGAATACATGAAATCTTTTATTGAGAGTATATAGCTCTTATTTCTAACAATTCTTGAGCATGAGTAGAAACCATCAAATGGTGGTTTTATCATTTGGGTTTATAGGATAAATGTTTTTTTTTATAGGTGTGTGATTGTATTAACATGTAAATTACTCATTGTGTTATTTATTATTTTATCATTGGTTAATGTGTTTCCAGTTCACAATGAAAATCACATCCCACAATATAATTTCACCTTCAATCAATTACCCACAAATAATTTAGTGTTTTCTTGATTGTTGGTTTTTCTTTAATTCTAGTTTAAGTTACAATAATAGCTCAGATTGGCCTCCATTTTGTTTTTTTCCTTGTTGGTGAATTTTGTTTTGTTTACCATTCAATCTAAATGAAAATTTGTTGCATTTTCCCTCTATAGCACACATTTTTCTCCCTACAATAATTTCATTCATGTGTCTCGGAATTACACATTACTATGTAGAATAACAAGGAATTTTCCAAGTTGTGTACATGGTTAACTCCCTTAATTGAATTTCTCACTACATCCTACAACTTGAATTCCCTTGAATTGGAATCACTAGTTGGTCCTTATATCTTA
The DNA here is from genome assembly GCA_009831015.1 of Picea engelmannii. NCBI lineage: Eukaryota > Viridiplantae > Streptophyta > Pinopsida > Pinales > Pinaceae > Picea > Picea engelmannii. The sequence continues at coordinate 437,444 of ML780966.1, forward strand.
GTTTCAATTAGTTTGAGTCACTGGGGAATTCGAAATCCAAAATTGACCTTGTATGGTTCATTGGTATAACATATCAGATAGGGTGTTGTTCAAACCACATCCTATAATTTTCTCATTAGTCTATTAGAGCCTAAAATTACAATGCACAATGCAACCATACCTTCTTAGACTACGATTTTGACTGCGACCTACAACTAGATGTGGATGGATTTCAAGTCAAAAGAATATATGTTGTTAATGCCTCATGGATTTTGTGTTTGATAACAACAAACTATCACATCATTAATTTCTTTTATTATGGGTTGGGTATATATATGACAATTGAGCACTAGGTGAGAATTCAAATAAGACTTAGTCATATTTAAACCTATGACCTATGAAATCCGTGTAGGAAAAATGCCTTGTTGAACCAATTGAACTAATATTTGTATCGTACTAAAAAATATTATCTATCACTACTATTAAGTTAGGTTTGATAGTTAAACTTGCACTTATTGAGGGAAAATGAAACTTTTTATGTATTATATATTCTTGTTAGGATACTATAATTGATAATATAGTTTTGTATATATTTTTTTATTAAAAATTGAAAATGTGTTTTTTGGGGCAATATAACTAATATATATTAATAAAATACAAAAAGAGTTACATGCAATCCCTGGTGCAACCTATTCTCAAAGAAAACATAGTTCCATAACTTCCAAAATATACATTATAGGGTTATTTTGAGATTTGTCCTATCCCATACAAAGATTATACAAATCCTTAATCATAACAAAAGATTAAATTATAACTTTCCCATGTCTAAGAAGAACTGATTAAAGATAACAGGACCCTATTTATGTTAGAAGAAAACCTAACCCTATAATAAAATTTATTTGGACAAATGATACTCATTAGACTCTAAGTCATTGGACAAATGTTGGCCTTGGAAACTTATTCATCCTAGACCGCTTCCATGTTGTCATATTCCTTTTCTTTCATCTTCATAGGGTGTCCCTCCTCACCTAGCTCCTCACTCCTTGAATCAAACCTATTAATATCATGGATTAGGGTGTTATATTTATAATTTATGTGGTCTAGTTTCTCTTACAACTAGTTCAATTTCTTGAGAAAAAAAATCAAATAGGCATCTCTTGCTTCCACCATCATGGTTATGAAAGTATTCTTGTTCCAATAATTGTACACCAACTTTAGGAATTTTGTAGCCCTACTATGTGAAAATCCAATTTATGGAATCCACTAAACTATCCCCTCATCCACCTATGCATTAGATGTCATGCCCCACTATTTTCTCCCTCTTCTTTATTTTTTCTGACTTCCATATTTATTTTATAAGAAAATATATTATGATAAGTTGTTGCTACCTCCTTTCTGAGGACTATTCTCTACATTTTCTAGGTCTTCATTTGTGAATTCCATGACTACTTTCCCATGTTCCTTGTTCCTTTTTCCTAATGCCTTTTCCTTCTTGAGAAACCACCCTGATGGTCTTTGAGATATATCACTCCTAGTGTTCCACAAGTGACATCCTATAACTAATAGGTTGCAAGCCTAATTCTCAACCCAGAGAGTTCACTCCAAATTCTAGAGATATAAATTCAGAGGAGATGAAATAGGGGTATAATCTATCATCACTATCATATAAACCCACCTTTGCAACATGTATCCCTTCCATTTATTGGTTGACCAAGTCTTACTCCCATGATGAATGTTAAATATAATATAATAATCCATTATAAACACCCTCTATCGATGCCCTCTTCGTCCATTATTCCATAGGTACATGTTCTCACTTGATGGAGGAGGATCATCTCAGTCTTGGTTTCTAGAGGATGAACCATAATATCCTCCCGCTTCCATCGCCCTCTCCCTTATCTCTCAATTCCATTCAGACATTCTAAATGTCACATATACCCCTAATCCCTCTAAATGCACGTTGACATTGTGATTATTCCTCCCTTCCACCCCATTTGGTGAAGATATTATTATCAACAGCCAATAGGGATTCTGTGCATGCCAAATTGACATGCACAACATTCCTATGGCTTCTCTGCATTCCAATTTGGCATTCACAACATCCATAAGGATTTTTTTCATGCCAAATTGTCATGCACAAAAACTCTATGGCTTCTGTGCATGCTAATTTGGCATGCACAACATCCATAGGGTTGTTGTGCATGAAACATTGGCATGCACAAAAGCCATAGGGAAGATGTGCATGCCAAATTGGCATGCACAACATCCTTTTGGGATTTTTTTCATGCCAAATTGGCATACACAAGAGCCATATGTTATTATCTATATGGAATTAGTACTAGCTTAGTTATATAATCTTAGGTAAGCACTACTTATGATATTTGTAAGCTAACTACATGTTATAAGCATTACCATAATAAACACTATTCATTACAAGGGAAGAACACACACTATTGATAGTGTTTGATATAGCTTAAATTGAGACCCTTAACATTTGGTTTCGTACATGAGCTTATACTAGTAATACAAATGTTCTAAGATCAATGTTCATACTAGTTCTATTATGGATATATAATACCATCGTAATCAATAACAAGCATAGTATGAGTTGTTCACTAATCAATGAGCCTTGTTAGGATGAGTAATCGCAAGTATAAAAGTATCATATAAGTATGTTACTTCACCACTTCGATTCTGATATTTAAGCAAGAGATATATATTCAATAAGAAATACAAGTTTGATTACTATGATTATTATTATAGAATATACGTAATGGTTGTTCCATGTAAACCTCTATGAAAGTATGGCCTTGTTTAACCTTCTCACTTGTAACACAATTCAACTATAAACTGGATACCACTGCTTCTATTTCCATTGAGTTGAATGTGGAATAGTCATAATTACTTTGAATAAGCTAATGGTGTTTTCATAATATATACACATGTTTATCACATGCTATCAGGTTGATTACATGCATTGTTGAACCCGTATAAGCTTCCAACTTAGTTATATAAATATTACTAATACTTTCTATAAACATACATGAGTACGTTAGAAGTAAGTCCATTTAATAGAGTAATATAGCATATAACAATACCATATAACATTACTTTCATTGGTTTGTAGTAATCAATGATTGATCCTCCTTATTTGTAAGGTAGCTAGAGAGGTAGTGGGGGGGCCAGAGGGCCCATAGTGATAATAGTGGAGGTCATTCAATGTAAGGTGGACTAGGTCCACTATATTATTAATTAACGCCCACTATGGTAGTTAGATATAATAAATGGGTAATTAGATATAATAAATGTAAGAGGACTTCTTAGAAGGTTCTACTTCTAGAAGATTCCTCCTCTACAATGTTCTTAGGTGATGGTAACACTATATAAAGGAGTTCAAGCAATGTAATGAGACATGAAGAGAATTATTGTCTTTGGAGAGATAGCTTAATAGGAGGATGCCCCCTTGAAGAGGCATGTGAACAGGAGAGGATCCCTTCCATAATAGGATCCATTGTATGGTGTTGCCCTACCTCAAGGGTTTTGATATAATAAAGTGTGGTTTCTCATATCTTGCTTAGTGGATCTATTGTGTATTCAGTATTTGTGGTTATTATATTGGTAGATCTATTCAGGTTCTTAACATTATTCATGTGTTGTTAATGGGAACCATTTCCATTAGCTCTACTTAAAACACTCTCTGTAATTAATGATGCTTTATGTTATATGATTAGCATATATTGAGAGTGTATAAGCACAGTGTATTCCCTTAATTATCACACATAAGCTAATATGGGTAATGAATGCAATATAACATGTAAAGCTAGAGTCCATTAGTTCAACTCTTATAACTATTGTAATCATAAGCGCTAGTCAATAGTTGTAGAGTAAAATAGGGAATAGCTTAATACTACAACTCATTCAATATGCAACTTTATTATGTTTAGCCTTTAAGTTATATCAGTATTCAACCTTAACCAAGTTATTCAGTGTTCATAAGTTACAACATCTCTCACTTATTCTATGGGATTGATAGTAAGCTAGTGTATTCTCTAATTCCATATAGGCTGATTAGCTATGAAACTGCATTACAGAACCAGTAATAAGGCACGAGTTTAGATATGGAAATAACCTTAGTTAGGGTGATCATGGTATCAACATTGATTAGAGTTATATGAGACAATGTGATTCAAACAAACATAGTGTTCTCTATTTGTTAATATTAGTAATAGGTTAGATAGTCATTACTTAGGGTATTAGTAATGTAAAGGTTTTGATGATTAAATCCTAGTAACCTGAACAAATCTCGTTATAAGGTACTAGTTATAGTGAGCTAACATGATATACGCTATAACACGTATGGTTAATGTAATAGGATAAGAAATACCCATTACAACTACATACTAGTACATAAAGATGTACCTATATTCATTACAAATAATAGGTGGCTAATCTCATCATCAACATGATCTCACCTCATTTCTATAACTATTATATATGCTTGTTCCCATTTTCCTTGTTGTTTCCATATTCTAATAGAGTAGATTGAATGCTTAGAACACATATTAGGTAAATAGTGTACATATGACTAAGTTTGATAACACGTAACCAGTTTGCTTAGTTTTGTAATTGAGTATAAAACCAACTTTGTTTCTACATGTACATGTATTTCATCAATAGGAGATGAATAATGTCATCTTTAAGCAAGAAGCTAGTATTGACATCGTATTCAAACTAAACTAAGCTCTCTATATATAATCATGTTTCTCCGTCACTATGTTACTCGAATCAATACTTGTTTGATCTCTACATATTCACTATTTAATGGACAACATACTATAGCTTTAACACATCATATATTCCTTGTATTGTAAGAGTTATGGAACTCTACTACTTAGCTGAACATGCCAGATTAATGTAATAAGAGCTATAACTACAAAGATACATGGAATTTAGACTACTTAGCTTACTAATCTCAATAAGAGTAATAAGGTAATCAAAGGGCTATAATATA
>ML780966.1:453909-499725 GCA_009831015.1 Picea engelmannii
CGGGTTTTGTTGTAGGTTGTATCCCTTCATTTGTTGGATAATAATAAAGGAAGGACCTGGCAATTTCACTTGTGGACGTAGCCCACACTGGGTGAACCACGTAAATCTGTGTCTCTCTTGTATTGTGTGTCTTCTGTGTTTTGTTTCTGCATTTGTTTTATTTTATTGCTCCATGGTCCTGTTTTTCTAACAAACTTGCCCATAGGGGCCCACATGACTTTTAGTGTTTCACCTCCTAGGGTTATTTTTTTTTATGTCTAGGGTTTTGGAATTTATGAGTAATATCAAAAATGACATTGTAGCCTCATTTTAATCATTTTTCTCAGACATATGCATGTAGCAACCACATCTCTTCTCAGAGATATCTACCACCATTCAAGCAAGTGTTTCAGTTTGATAGTTTTACAGTTTCATCCTATTTCATTTATTCAATAGAATATATTGTTCATTGGATATATGTGTTGTTATTCATATCTCCGTGTTTATTTTACTCTGTCTATTAATCGGTTTGTTCCACTCCTAAATCCATATCATGACATGTCAAGGAAAGTTATGGAATGTCATGGAAAGGCATGGCTAGGCTAGGCATGGTATGTCAAGGCAAGGCAAGGCATGCCATGTTAAGGAAAGGAATGTCAGTTCAAGACATGGCATGTCAAGGAAAGGCATGTCAATGCAAGGCAATTTCTGTCAAGGAAAGGCATGTGAAGGCAAGACAAGACATGTTAAGGAAAGTCATGTGAATGAAAGGCAAGACAAGGAATGTCAAGGAAAGGAATGGCATGTCAAGGAAATACATGGAAAGGAAAGGCAAGGGAATGCATGGAAAGGAAAGGCATTGCAAGGAAATTCATGGTAATGCATGGAAAAGCATGTGATGTTAAGGTAAGGAATTTCAAGAAAATTCATGGTAAGGCATGAAAAGACATAGAAAAGCATGGCATGTTAAGGCAAGGTAAGACATGTCAAGGAAAGGCATGGCTCATCAAGGAAAGTCTTGGATTGTCAAGGAAAGGCATAGCAAGGCAAGGAAATACATGTCAAGGCAAGGTGTGGCTTGTCAAGGAAAGACATGGCCAGGATAGGCATGGCATGTCAAGGAAAGGCATAGAATGACATGTTAAGGAAAGGAAATACATGTCAAGGCAAGGTATGGCAGGGCATGTGATGTAGGAGCATTGTCATCAAGCACAAGTGGAAGACATATCAACACACTAGCATGCATTTTGAAGTGATGATTTTGAATTTAATTAGGCATATCACGCAAATATTATGAAACGATTGAAATTAAAGAGCATCTTAAATATTTAGGAGCTGAACCATCACTTGAGATTGATAGGGAATGTATTTTCCTTTAATGTGGTAGATTACAATATAGACTCGAAGAGTTTTCTCTTACCTGTTTGTCTCAAACATTTATTGTAATAAATCCTTAGTATTTGAAATATTTTAATTTGATAGGATAGCGCTAAGGTAGACGGAGGGAAACTCTCTGTGAGCCATCTTGTATAAATAAATGTATTGTTGCCCAAATGAGGTTGTTGCAATTTAGCTAAAGTTTATTGTTGCCAAGGGTTGTTGAGTTGTTGAAGAACATTGAATGATCCCATGTATATATCATTTGAATGAACATAACAGAGAAGTGTTGTTCCAAATGTCTGGTGTTGCAATTATTGTGTCTATCTGAATGAATCAATCGTAGGATTTCTGTTTAATTGAAATTCTCTAATATTACTTGTTGTTATTTTATGAATACATTTACATGGTTGAATGTATGAATCTCTGATATATTAGATAAGTTTAAATTGTTTATCTTCTATGAGAAAGTGCAAGGAGTGCATATTGTCCTCAAGGTGCGCGTTGACAAAATCTATTTCAACTCATAAACTTAGAAGAGATAACGTGAAACTTCTGTTTGCAAGGAGTGCATAAGTGTCCACAAGGGGTGCATATACAAAGTCTGTTTTGAATCAGAAAGTTCAGAAGAGATATATTGAAAGTGTGTGTACGTGGAGAGTCACTCGGATTCATATTGTTTAGGAGGAACAATTGAGCCATATAAGGGTCGATATTTGATTAATTATCGAAGAAGTCATTCTAATAAGTTCAGAGTGTCGAAGAGAAAAAAGTTTAGGAGATAGCTTGGAGTTCTATATGAAAGGGGTGCATATTTTCCACAAGGCATGCGTGGTAGAGTCTATTGACTCGGGATCTCAGAAGGAGTAGTCTAAGTTTATTCGCATAAGAGTGTAAGAAACTAGTGTAAGGTGTGCAAATTTGCTCACAAAGAAGTTGTGTCACAGAAGAAGACCTATTGCAAGGCATGCACATAATCGAAATTTCAACTAAGTGTCAAAGAAAACACTCTGAGCAGTTAAAGTGTTCGTGGAAGAACAAGCTCATAGGAGGTAGCAGTGAGAATTATTCAATAGGGATGAACCATTGAAGATTCCCCAAATTAACGATAAATATCCATTCAGAAGGAAGCAAGATCATTCCAGACCATCATATATGGGAGAGTTGCACAGAGGTTAGTTGTGGAGTCTTTCGACACTTTGAGGTTCGAATTGTTTTGAAGTATTGAGGAGTGGGGACCGTCAAATTCCTCAAGATGCGAACTAATCCTTACTCGTTGGTTGTAGCGAGGATACATGGAAACAGATTGGAGAATTCAAAATGTAGAGCTATGGAAGATTTGTGTGGAGCAGGAGAAAACTTCGCGAAGTCACGAAGGTTGAGGAGGTCTGCACCGTCAGATCTAGAGAAGAGATGTGGTCGAGATCCACGAGCTTTAGAGGAAGAGTCCTTCAGAGGAAAGGCGAAGGCGGAGTATCCAAAAAAATAAAATCTCGAACGCTGGGTTAGCGAAGAATATTGTGGCCATATATTTGAGGAGGACACGTGTCGTCAGATTGGAGGACCCAAAAGTGCACAACTGGGGAAAAGGTAAGGAATCACCCTAGTCGTTGATTTGGTGGACACGTGGTGTCATCTCTTTCACTTTGGTGATAGAGGACCTCGGAGGAAAGAGGTGTCGAGACGTTCAAAACTCCCAAACGATAAATCCTGAAATAGATCCCAGTCGTTGACTGTCATAGGAGCGCGGACCGTAGATTTGGTTCAGGTGAGTTCATGGCTCGAAGTTTGGTGAAAAAGAACCAGCTACATTCAAATCATCTGAAGCCCGAATATGTGAAGGAAATGGCTTGAGGTCATAGCTCGTGGTCATATCAGAGAGGAGATTAGTGGAGGAGTTAGCGCTTGCACTCATTGTTACCAGAAGCACCAGAGAATGGGATCGTGGGTGAATTTGACCTGTGTGGTAACAAACAAGGGACCTATGCAAATCGTTCTAGGGACTGTTGGAGTCCTGAAGAAATAATTTAGCTCATGTATTGAAGATCCTTGACCGAGAGGTTGCAGAACCCCTAGGAGGGGGGGGGGGCGCTGCATCAAGTGGTAGCAAAGTGGAAAATTTCTTGGAGACAACAGGCAAAAGGAAAAAGAAAAAAGATATATCCTAATATCATCAAGTGGTATAAGAAGGAAAACAAAAATTAGGCTCTGTGTGAAGAAATTTCAGCACAATGCCGCCTAGAAGACATGCATATCCACCTGTAGCAAATCAAGTTGTGGAAAGGGAGATGCAAGAACTTCATACAAGGTTAGATGCTATGGAGACAAAAAAAAGGAGAGCACATGATGTTGGAGACGTCAATGATGTAGAGAAAAAAGAATTTGAAGTTGAGGAAGCTGCAGGAGAGGATGTTGCAGAGGAACGCTTGTTGAAAGAGGTTGTTAAATTGGGAGCTAGAGAGAAGATAGACATCCCAATGTATGAAGGAAATTTAGATGCTAAAGAATTGCTCGATTGGATAAGGTCAATGGACAAGTACTTTGACTATGAAGATGTCGATGAGGAGAAGGAGGTGAAACATGTTTTCACCAGATTAAAAGGACATGCAACAATGTGGTGGAATGAACTACAGGCTAACTGAAGATGCAAATGCAAACACAATATCAAGAATTGAGACAGAATGGTAGCGAAGATGAAGGCTAAATTCATACCCAAGGATTATCAGATAAATTTGTTCAGGAATTTGTAGAACCTAAGACAAAAAAGAATGACAATGAAAGAATACATAAAGGATTTCTACAAGCTGAACATCAAGGCTGGACATAGAGAAAAAGATGATGAAAATTTTGTTAGGTATATAAATGGCCTGAGATATGAAATGTAGGAAGAAATCTTCATGATCATAGTAAGGACAATAGAAGACTCTTATGAGATTGCGCTGGAGGAAGAAAATAAGTTGGCCAGAAAATAGAGCCAATGAAATAGAGGCAAGGGAATTGTCCATGATAAGGCACAAAATCCCAAGGTTGAGACTTGAAAACCACATAGTCACTTATAAAGAGGAGGAAGTTCCCGAGGGAGACAATATGGTGGAAAAAAATCTTTTCCTCGAGGAAGAGGAAGAGGTAGAGGAGTAGAATTGAAGTGTTATGCATGTGGAAAGATAGGTAACATGTCTTGGGAATGCCCCGAGATAAAGAAAGAAGGAGGAGGTGAAGCTCAAATTTTGGAAGCGCAGAAGAGGAATGTTGAAGTAGAAGGTACATAAGATGAGAAATATCTGATTATGAGGAATGTTCTCTTGAAGCCAGAACAAGAAGTGGAAAAACTAGTGCAGAGGAACAGTTTTTTCAGAACTTCTTGCAAGACTAAAGATAGGGTATGCAAGGTGATAATTGAGAGTGGGAGCACAAATAACTTAGTATCCACGGAGATTGTGGAGAAATTGGAGCTGGAGACAGCTACACATATGAGTCCATATAGAGTCTCATGGTTATAGAAAGGACATCATGTAATGGTAACTAAACAATGCCTACTTGAATTTAAGATAGGGGGATATAGAGATGATATTTTGTTTTATGTGATTCCCATGGATGTATGCCATGTTTTGTTGGGGATACCATGGTAGTATGAAATGAATTCCATTCATGATGGGTAGAAAAATACTTATACCTTGGAGAAGAATGGTAGGGCACAGATGTTGTTTCCCATAGAGGATAACAAGGTGAAGGAAGAAACCAACACAAGTATACCTCTCATGAGTGGGAAGGAACGCCTGAATGAAGTTAAGAAGGAACAGGAGATGAAATTTGTTGTGGTAAGGAAACCTAGATTTTTCCTTACAAGTTCTTCTATGGATGATCTGCTTGAAAAAATTCAGGAGTTGTTAGAGAATTTTGTTGACATAGTAGTGGATGAGTTACCAAGCTCTTTGCCACCCATCAGGAGTATCATCGATGAAATTGATCTAATACCAAGAGTGAGTCTGTCGAACAAAGAAGCATACATATTAACACCTCAAGAGAATGAGGAGGTAAAGAGACAAGTTTGAGATTTGATGGACAAGGGTTTAATCAGAGAAAGCTTGAGTCCATGCATAGTACCAACTTTGTTGAGTCTAAAAAGGGATGGAGGATGGAGAATGTGTACAGAATCAAGAGCCATAAACAAGATCACCATCAAGTACAGATTTCATTTTTCGAGAATATATGATTTAATGGATTGTTTGAGTGGAGAAAATTATTTTTCGAAAATAGAATTGAAAATTGGATATCACCAGATAAGAATGAGAGAAGGTGATGAATGGAAAACAACCTTCAAAACAAATGAAGGGTTATATGAGTGTCGTGTTATGCCATTTGGATTAACAAATGCCCCAAGTACTTTTATGATATTGATGAATGAGGTATTGAAATATTTTATTTGTAAGTTTATAATTGTATATTTGGATGATATATTACTCTTCAGTAAAACTGAGGAAGAGATTTTGAGGCATTTAACATTAGTGATGAGAAGATTGCAATGGGAGAAGTTGTGTATAAATATGAAGAAATCATCTTTTATGAAGAAAGGACCGATTTACTTGGGATTTTTTATTTCTTCAAATGAATTGAAGATGTATCCAGAGAAGGTGAGAGCGATCAAATAATGGCCATCACCAAAAAGCACATTTGAGGTGATAAGCTTCCATGGATTAGCAAGTTTATATAGGAAGTTCATTAGAAATTTCAGTGACATTTGTACACCAATGATGGATATGGTGAAGAGGAGACATAAGTCTTTTAAGTGGACAGAAGAAGATGAGAAAAGCTTCAGGATATTAAATGAGAAGATAATAGAACAATTGATTTTGGTCTTGCCAGATTTCGGGAAGACATTTCAAGTAAGATGTGATGCTAGTGGAGTTGCAATTGGAGCAGTCTTGAGCCAAGATAATAGGCATGTTTCATATTTAAGTGAGAATGTGAATGACACTAAGATAATGTACTCGACATATGATAAAGAATTTTATGCAAGACTCGCAAAGTACTCCCATAAATTTAACACTCACAATACTTTATTCCACTCTCACTTTCCTGGGCCCTCTTATGAGGGACTGAAGTTGAGTTCCACTCTCATACCAAGTTGAATTTTCATAAGAGATTATATTGTATGTGAATGAATATTGTATTATAATGATGAGTGTTCTATATATAAAGAACATATGGTGACCATCCATGAAGAGATGCGTCCCTTGGGTAATAAATAAATGTATACTTTATATTATATTATACATATAATATAAATATACTTTATATTTGTACTTTATATTTTATTATATACATTTATACTTTATATTATGAATATATTATTACATTAATAATATTATAATTAATAATTATATTATTAATTATCAATCTAGTAGAATGTCTTTCCAATGTTGCCCAAAAAACAACACTCTAGTCATTCAAAGACACACCTCCCAGCTTTTAGGCATCCCTCAGATCTCCCTTATGTCCAATTACCTTGGAATCCCTCTCTCAATGTCTGTTTCCTATAACATATCATGGGTTGAATAATTGGACCTTTCATACTGTAAATCTCCCTACTCGCCTGGTCCTCATCAAGTCTATTCTCCAACTTCTTCCCATTTACCTCTTCTTAGCTTTAACAGTTACACAAGAAGTTATTAAATCCATCATGAACTTGTAAAGATAATTCCTCTGGAAAGGCCACAAGAAAGGAAAGCATGGGCTCTAGTTGGATGGGACAAATTCTATAAGCCAAAGCTTCACAGAGGGATAGAACTTAGAGACCCAAGATTGTTGGATGTTTTAATGTGAGCAAAAATCTGGTGGAGGTGGTTAAAAAAAACAAATGAAATTTGGGCTCATTTATGGAAGCACAAATATGTCCCCAACATAGATCAGGATGAGTTAATCAAAATTTCCGACCAAATCCTAGGCTCAAAAATTTCGAATTCAACCTAGAATAATCGCCCACTCTTCCAACATCATGCATTTTGGGAGTTGATGTATGGGAAAAATGCCTCTTTCTGGTTTGATTCGTGTAAAAAAATGACACCACTATACATAGACAAAGATTTGCTAGGCATTTATGAACTAATACCAAACAAGGAGAATCTTGTTGTAGCCAACCTATGGATAGACGATCCTAATACATATTGATGGAGGAAATGGAAGGAAAACCAACATGACCTATGGATTCCCTGTCACTGCAATGTACAGTTGTGGAACAATCTATTAAAACAAGGGAAGATCCAGATCATGGATGGACCAAACATACTACGATGAGGTCGCTCTCCCAAAGGCGTATTCTCCCTTAAAGAGGCCTATAATTTATTCACCAACACTCACCTAGAAAAAATACATCCTGCTAGGACTGAGAGTCACCCTCAGACTGCTAGAGGATAATCTCATGACCCATTTGATTTAAATTATTAAAACAAGTAATACTTGGTGGATCATCATGAAAAGAGTAAAAGGGAGGGCATCAACCTATTGCAAATACATTTTTGGTGTCGTTGTCGAGGACAGAAGTGAAGATATCTTCCTTGTGATAACAACAATGAAGAGATCGAGTTTTAGATGGTGAACTGAAGTTGGACATATTGTTCTGAATGCTCATTTTTCACCATGCTGAATCTAATTTTCAGAAATCTATTGGTGACTCCACTGGGTAGAAATGGACAAGATCTTAGATCAGAGGTATGCTTTCTGTGATTTTTCAAAAATAGTTGGTTTCCCTAATCCAATGCCATGTAGAGATGAATGGGAAGATTCCCTTCCCAAATTTAGAGGAGAAGATTGGGAAATACCAGCTGAACAATTGTTGGATTTCCAAAAATTCATTGATCGACTTCATATTGTGCATGAGGATGTTCAGATTAAGATTTTCAGATACTCTTTAGAGGGGATAGCTCGTGGATGGTGCCGATCTCTTCCGATTGAAAGCATCAACTCTTTGACAGGTTTTCATGCAACTTTCAATTCGTTTTGTAAAGAGTATTGTTCAACTGAACATCTTTATGAAAACTATTGTGATGAATTTTCTTTGCTTCATGAAGATTTTGCTAGTCACGAAAATCATATTTATGATGAAGCATTTTCTATATAAGGATGTACTTTTCATGAAGTTCGAGAGGTATTGAATGATATTCATTAACATAACAGTAACATAGATACATTTGACATCGTATCATATGTATATGTTGTTTTAAATGTTCATGAAGATCGAAATGTTGTCTTTGAGTATTTTGATGTCAAACATCAAGTGTATGAATCAACAAATATCAATCAGTCTATGAATAGCAGTGAAATCAGCCTGCATCTATATTCATATTTGCAGATAGCTGAAAATGACAGCCATCATGAGCAAAAGAATATGCAGTGTCCATCCGATCTCCAACTAGAATATCAGGAAGAGGTATTTCTTTACAATTTTCATGATCCTTTCGCTGATTATATGGAGAGTTTGAGGAATACAGATATCAAATCGTTCTTGTTGGGAGGATGTTGGTTTTGTTATATTTTCAAATTTCTCTTTGGTCTACCACGGGTCCCTTCATTTGTTAGATCTAGATCAAGAGTGTTGCTAGTTAATCAGTTTCTTGTATGGCTTCATTGGAAGCATGATTTCACTAGATCAAGTAATAGCATACTTTGTTAGAGTAGGAGTAGGAGCGTGAATAATAAGCTCATCTTATGAGAATTTAATTTAATTTAATTTTTTTAATTGTAATAAGACTCCACCACCCAATGTACTAGGCTCTGTGGATTTTGGATTGACAGATTTCAGATGTGTAGTGGTGTATTTTCAGTTTGTTGGGAAGATTGGTTTGTAGTTGTAGGATGCATGTTAAGGGTACATCAATGGATAAGGTAGTGGAATTGCATAATTCTTGGAGCATCACAAGGAGGTATAAAACCGCATTTGGAAAATCATTCATGGGCTGATGGTCTAGATAATATGGAAAGAAAGGTATAAAAGAGTCTTCCACTCTCAACCTCCCACACCCTCTTCAATTTGGGAAAGAATCGGGAATAGTATAAGAGAAACCATTAAATCACAAAAATGGACTCCAAACAACCTTTCTTGTAATACCAAGTAATACCCTTTGTTGGAGCTTTAGAATCTTGATCCACTCACCTTCTCCAACTCTCTTCCTAGGCCCACTCTTTGGAAATGTCCACCTATAAGGTTCTTTAAACTCAACTTTGGTAGGGCCTCAAAGGGAAATACAGGACCAACATGCTTTGGATCGATGTTAAGAGATAGTTTTGGCAAGCTAATCCATATTTGAGCAGACATCCTAGGCATAGATTACAATAATTTAGTAGAACTCAGGGGACTCATTTGAGGCATCCATCTAGCAACAGAACTAGGAATCAATCAATTAATTATTGAGGGGGACTCTAAAATCATAATCTCTCTGGCCACTAATATAATAAATGGATCTCATTCGAATAAAATATCTCCAAGCTGGCACCTTCTGAGCTCCTTGGAAACTCTACACTCTCTCTTTCGTCCATGGTTCACTCTTGTCCCCTCTCATGTGAAACGAGAGGCTAATGAACTAAAAGATTCCATAGCCAACAAAGTTGTCACTCTGGAAGATAATGATCTATCAATTGACATAGGGGTACATTCAACACCAGATGTCCTCAAGGAATGCCTAACACTAGCTCAACTAGATTGTCCCCAAGATGGGGTGTCAAATTTATAGCATGACATGATGGGCCAAGCTACTTCCACCCATCTATATCCTCCTCATGCAACGATATTTTAATGCAGACGAGATGGTTTGGAATTGGAATCGACAGGAGCTATTAGGAGAAGACGGTATGTGAATGCATAGGCATCACTCTAGTACCAAGATGCATATCATTAACAACTGAAGTATGCAACATTCAATCCAACACAATGGTGATCCAACCTGCTATTTGCATGGAACAGGTCTGGGGTGGTCTCATTTCTTCACCCTTTGGTTCCTAGATAATATTTGGCTCTCATTGCTCAGTATCATGCCTAGGGAAAGAGGAAAAATGAAATGAGGGCCATCCTAATACAGTTCTATAGCTCAACGCAATAGCCCAACAAATTTCATGGCTAACAATCCCATTCTAGATCAGGCTTCCTCTTGCAATCCAGCCTAGACCCCATTGTGCTGGGATTCTAGTCCAGTTTATGTCGAGGAATAAGACCCTCCCATGTCGTGGTGGCCTGGACAAGGCTCTCCAAATACCCATGTGAAAGACACCTCTTATCTTCCACCCCAATTCATAGAGTGCTATGATATTGGGCCAACTTACATTGAGGAGGAGCTTCCATGGCCACATCACAACCTTGTTCCTGTGGCTCCACATTCACAGGATGAAAACATAGGCACTCATATTCAAGAGAACGTGCATCCTAGCTTATCCTCGAGGTTTACCTTCTCGGAGGAACACCTGCACCTCATCTTCAAAATGCGACCTCATCTTCAAAATGCGACAGGACCTAGCCGACCAACTTCACCAACGAGGCGACCTCCTTCAAATGAACATGTTCTTTTCACGATTCTCCAACAAACCAACAAGCAGTAGATGTCCAACTTGTGGCCAAGCTCTTCATTTTGCCCTAGGACCTTGAGGTCTCACGGATTGCAACCATCACAGGTGTTGTTCATGACCAGAAGAATGCATTGTTTGGTAGATTATAGTCAATGGGAAATGACCCACTGCTCTATTTTAGTCTCCTCTTTTGTTCTAGCTTTAGGATTCTACAGACAAGTTATAAATCATGGGTTATACTTTTCATGCCAATACTTGTTTCCTATTTTGGCAAGCCAATTTTTATTGAGGTAATACAAAATTTTTACTTGCAAAAAAAAATAATGGAAAATTATGTTTTTTTATTAAACTAATGGATAATTATATTGTAATGGATAAAATGAGATTTTTTTTTGAAATTTTAATTTTTCAAAATTTATTGTAATTTTTAAAAAATTATTAATTTAAAAAATATATATTATTAGTTTTATTAAATTTGAAAAATTCAATTTGGAGCTATTAGAATTTCTCTACAGTTGCAATAATTTTTATTTTTAGTTTTAGTTTTTTTTAAGTTAGTAAAACTCATTAGAATTAATTTGTGAATTAGTGTTGAAGACAATGATGATTAGGTGTAATCCATGAATATGTGGTGGGTGTTATTCACTATACACTTATCACTTTTATTCAAGGAAAACCATGTTATTCAAAAAAAACCATATCACTTGAAATCACCTATTGATAATCGGTAAGAAAACTCTTCTTCGATGCCTTTTAATCTTAAGCTAATATCTTCTCTAAGAGACAGACTTTCACCATTATCATTTATTTGGATCAAGGAAATAAACTCTTAAATAATAATCGCTCATAAAACTAATATGTTAAACAATTTTTATTTTTTTTTATTTGTTTTATTTATATGATGTGATTGCATAGATGATAAGACGATGTTACATTGGTGTAAAATCGCTCTGAAATACAAAGTTATTGGTGTCCAAGCATGAGCTTTAACTCCAAATACGGAAAAATATTCCATGTGTCATTTTCGAGTAACTGTAAAAGTACGAACCATCAATTAATGGCAAGCACTATCGTTTTTATTGGTGAAATTTCCATCATAATTTGGATGACCAAAAATTCACGAAATTGATTGATGTGGCAGACCAAAATTCCACAAAATTGTTTGATGTGTTGTTTAAATTATAATTTTTTAACGTTGATTGAGAGAAGAATATTTTTAAATTATAATTATAAAGTTGTAAATTTGAATTCCTGAAATGAAACCATGAAAAATGATTCCCTACCGAACTTTATTTTCAAAATCAGAAGAATCATATATCGTTTTGAAATAAATAAACACAAACACATAATTTAGTGCAAGCACTTTCGTCTTGACTCTCATCATAATTGAGTAAACTAACGGTTTTTTAAATTCATTGAATTAAAAGGAAGTCGTCTAAGCTTACTAGGAATTTGTCCTTTTTACTCCGCACCATAATGGGGGTAAACTCGCCCCTTTTAAAAATAGATTGATTTAAAGGAAGTGGTAATTGTTTTTTTTAATCAAAGTTTTGTAAATGGTAAAACAATGTTCTTAGAAAAAAATGTTCTTAGAAAACAATGTCCTTGGAGGTTTTGCTTAATTTTAAATTAATTCATATTTTTGAATTTTTAGCTAGATGGGAATTTTGATTTCCTCTATTCTCTTAATTTCAAATCAACTTATATCTTCTAAAATTCAATTAGATATTTAGATTGATGAGAACTTTTGTTTCACTTAATTTCAAATCAACTCATATCTTCTAAAATTCAATTAGATTTTTAGATTGATGGAAACTTTGATTTTCTCTATCCTTACAAGATTAGATAGTTCCACCAAGGAAGCAATCACTACAAGATTAGATAGCTCGACCAAGGAAACAATCACTACAAGATTAGATAACTCCACCAAGGAAAAATCTCTACAAGATTAGATAGCTCCGTTTTGTCTCAAGTAAGACAATCTTGTAGCAAAATGACTCTCTTTATTGGAACCATGCACCTTGAGGTTTTTTCCTAATTCTGAATGACCTATATCATTTAAAACTTAATCAAAGTTCCAAATTGATGGATTCTCTAGAGTCTAACTCCCTGTATCCTAAAATTCTAAAGTTCCAAATTGATGGATTCTCTAGAGTCTAACATCTTGTATCCTAAAATTTGAGCACCAAAGTTTGTTACAATATTAGACCACTCTTTATCACTTTCATTGAACTTTAATCAAAATTATTTATTTATTTATTTTCCAAAGTACAAAAAAGAATAAATTTCTCAAGAATAAATTGTTCTCAAGATCCCAACATTTACTGACATTGTTATGTGTAAGAGCATACCCGACGACCTATAATAACCCCTTAGTGGTATTCTATAAGGGGAACAAACTCAGTGTCACATCTTTGGTTGTTAACCTATTTCTTTAAGTTATAGGAAGATGAGCTAGCTAATTAGAAGTAGTTTACAAACATCCTCCAAAATCCAGTGTTTTATATCATAAATAATCTCCACCTATCCTTAAACCCCCCAAAATATAAAAACGTAGAACAAAAAAAAWATATAATAAATATGGAGTAAAAGTACCATCTAACCTTGATTCAATACACAAAAATAAAACAATATCCTTATATATTAACTTTCACCATAATCAAACAAAAAGATTTCATAAAACATTTAAACTATGTTCAATATAATAAATATGGAGTAAAAGTACCATCTAACCTTGATTCAATACCAAAAAAATAAAAATATAKATCCTTATATATTAACTTTCARCATAATTAAACAATTTTATTTTATTTTATTTTAATACCGGTAATTTTGGGCGTTGTCTAACTGTTCATTTTTTGTTAATCACTATTGTAAGTTTAATCACTATTTTTTGTTGTTTCAAATTCATTTTTGAATACAGAAATATATTCAGCATTATGAAAAACTCTTGGGGCACTCACTAATTTCTAGCCTAATTTCTATAACATCCCACTCTTGCACGCACTGAGTGAACCTATTCCTCGAGGACACTTGCGTGCAAGTGATCCAGGTTATTATACTATTGATCATTATGATTATGATTATGATATGTTGTGGATGTGATGATATGTTATTTGTCCTATTTACTTAGACAAGTGTTATTGACTGGGTCCTCTTGAGTGTGAAGAACTTTGGACCTCGAGGATGCAGAGGCATCGATGAAACCCTTGGACTCTGGATCAAGTCAGGGAGTGGACTATTGGGTTTGAATGTTGTTTATGTGACATATGTACATATGATTAGATGTTATCATTGATTATTATTGCTGACATGATTCGTTGATGGATGTAGGCTGACGATAGCTTGCCGAACAGACTCACATGTGGAGTTAAGGGGTCACACTGAACAATTAGAGACATTGAGGGAGAGGTGTGGCAGCAACCCTGCCACAACCTACTAGCACTCCCGTCGTGGCTCAAATTGTAGGTTAACGATTACCTAGTTCGAGAAGACCCATGATGTCGTGAGGGAAGACTGTGATAGTCGCTCACGATGATTCTAAGGGGCTCACAATAAGGTAGGGGCCTTATTCCTTAGAGGCCCTTAGTCTCCCACAAGATCACCTCATGGAATATTGACTCTAGGGGTTTGACATCTACCAAAGTCAGTCAAGAGGTGATTGGCACCCTTGGAGCACGTACTATGTCCTGAAGGGCACGTCGCACAAGGAAAACGGAAAGAGATGAGTGGCACCCTTGGAGCACGTAGTGCGTCCTGAAGGGTACGTCGTGCAAGGAAAATGGAAAGAGGCGAGTGACACCCTTGGAGCACGTAGTGTGTCCTAAAGGGTACATCACTCAAGGAAAATGAAAAGAGGCGAGTGTCACCCTTGGAGCATGTAGTGTGTCCTGAAGGGAACGTCGTGATTTTAATGGGTAAGTGAATAAACCTAGTTGGCCTTAAACTGAATGATGTGATAAGTAAGGTTTAAAAACAATTTTCCCTAATAAAAAAATGTCGCCCAACCTAGTGAAATTAAAACCTAGGTCTACGCAGAACATGTGGTCGATAATAATAATAATAATAATAAGAATAAATAAACATGTAACAAGAAGGGGGGCAAGAAATTCAAACTTATTTATTAAAATCAAAATTATAATGGAGGATTTAATTTAAAAAAAAGGGGTAAATGGTTGTTTTATCTACACTTGCTAAATTAATTTTTAATTGAAAAAGAGAAAGGGTAAATGGTTGTTTTATCTACACTTGCTAAATTGATTTTTAGTTAAAAAGGAAAAAGAAGGAAACTTAAAAGAAATAGGAAACTTAAAGATAAGGGGAAACGTAAAGAAAAAGTTGAATGTCTAACTTAGTAAGGAATCCTGCCTTTGGGACTTTATAATTATCAACTCAACTAGAAATTAAGTAAGGCGTAAGTCATTTAAGATTTGTAAGGAAATTTTGGGACACCGAGAAGCGTTCTTAGGAATGATTTTAGGTGGGTGAGGGAAATAGGAATAATTAATTAATAAATAAAAGTGATTTTCTGGTGCAAATAGGGGATCGGGCGACATGTATACGGGGCAGGTTTGTCTTAATTAATTTAATGAAAAAAGAATTTAATGAGAATTTGTGAAAGTAATTACTTAAAAATTCTATAAAAAGGATGGAGGAGGAGGAGTATCGATATGATCTTTTTGTGTAACGTTACCCTGCTGAAATTTTACCTTAACTGAACCTTCTCTTGTGGGAGTTGGGATACCCAACTCGGGCAATGAGTGGTAGCTTGACCCTGTGAGGCGAGCTAGGTGCTAGCATTCTCTAGTATTGTGTCTGTGGCGCCCTTGTGGCTCGGGGGGATCAGGGGGAACAAGAGTACCCCTAATGTTGGCTCGGAGGTACTGGTGAGGTTACACCGTTCGACAAGTGGGAGATGAACGGAGTGCGTGTGGGACAACAACTTTGGAGCATTCATGTTTGGCTAAGGTGCGTCTGTTAAAGTTGTTACTTGCAATGGAATTTAATTTACACATCTTATTTTTCTGTTCTCGGTTGAAGATTTCATTGCCTTGAGATTTCTTGCACCTGATTTCCTACGGTATTTGTAATCCCCTTGCACGTTGTATTCTGAATTGATTTCCTGTGGAGAGCCCAACCTTTGATTGGAATGAACTCTTTATGTTTGTTTGTATTGATTAATGCGAAGAAGAATTGAGTTTTTATCTTTTGTCCCTTATCCTTCAGTTATTAGTTTGTGCCTCAGCAGTCGGCCAAGAGCCGAATCGATAATCATCACTACGAAGTTTAAAGACATATAGATTCAAATTCCCTTCTTTCATGTGCATGGATAATAAGTGAAGGATGAATTTTGCTCGGCTATCTATCCCTTACTCATCTATGTGTTTTTCTCTTATGATTAATATCTAATCTCTGCGCCTTCTTGTGAATGAGTATCTGTGTGTTTTTTATCGATCCATTGCTGAATGATTAGTCTTAGCTCCTTCTTGTGATTGAGTATTTCTGCATTTTTGTCGGGTTCATCTCTGATTGATTCATCTCTTCATTTTCTTGTGGTTGATTATCTCCACATTTCTATTAGATGATTGCCTCTTCCTTTCCTTGAATGATCAACTCTGTGTTTCTTTGGAATGTTTAAACTCTGTGTTGAATGATTAATCCTTGAAGGATTAATCTCTAAATAAATCTTTGTCCAAATCATTTTTACCCAATCGTTTTTTTTGGAACATCACTACATTTTATGACCATCTATGATTGTGTTTTTACTGTGTAATGGCTGCGTTTTTACTGTGTAATGGTTGTGTTTTTACTTGTGTTTTTACTGTTGTAATAGCTAGCGCTCCCATAATTATTATTGTTAAGTAATGAAACATTTAATGGACATCGATACCATTCATTTATTAGCCAGCGGTGTCATGTGTTAATAGCCAACGATTTTATCAATGTGATTGGTTTTACCATTATTACCAATGCGAATTTGTATATCGACGTTTTGATATGTTTGCATTTTTCTTTTTTCTTTTTTTATGATAAAACCCCACGAATTTATACATAATCTAAACAACAAATTGCTTGGCGAATGGCCCAGCAAGGGTAGCACCCCTAAGCGATTTTCTTGGAGTTTTTATTGGACAACCTTTTACACCACGAATTCTGGGCGAATTACCCAATTCTGACACAGTGAATTCACCCAGCCTTCATGACTATGTTTTTATGACAGTAAATCTTGATCGCTTGACTTTGTTTTTATGATTGCGTGTTAGCATGTGTATGACTGTGAATTTATTAGATTTATTAGACTGCAAATTTACCATTTATTAGACTGCGAATTTACCATTTGACAATGATTTTGTGGTATGCGTTGTGTGTTGTGTATGACATCGATTTGTTGGATGTTGTGTTGTAATGACCGTGATTGTTGTATGTGTTCTATGTGGTGTAGACAACGATATAATAATCATATTACTAGACAACATCATCATGTATTTAATGTGCAACAATATCATGTTTAACTTAGCCATATATTTTAGACAACATCATATTTTAGCCATATATTTTAGACAACAATATATTTTAGCCATATATTTTAGACAACAATATATTTTAGCCATATATTTTCGGTCAACAATATCATATTTAACTTAGCATTTTTTTGTGAAAGATAGAAAACGTTTTATATTAATGTTAACGCTTTTTTTTTATCTATGAATGATAGACAATGTTTTGTTTTTATGTGAATGATATAATATGATAGACGACGTTCTTATATGTATTGTCAGTGTTTTGTTTTTATATATGCGACTTATGACTTATGCAAACAGTAGATTAATTGTTTTGTTTATTGTCATTGTTCATTTATCCGTCTTACATATCAGTCTTTTTAACTTCTACCATCATAGATTAAATGATGCTATGATAATAGATTAATGGATTAATGGCCTTGGTAATAGATTACTTGGTTAAATGCAATGATGATAGTTCACTCATTCGCACTTAGACATAATGATTAACAATTAAGGGTTTATGGTTTGTTGGTGAAATAGTTTAATAGCTTGCGCAAGATTAATGGTTGAGGGTTAATAAGTTTTATTAGCTAAAAGATTTAATAGTTTAATAGTTAATTGGTTACTATGCACCTTGTGCCTTAAGTCAAAATTGTAAATGGGGGTTGGTCATAGTTGTTACACCACACATGTTTAACTTGTAGGAAAAGAGGAATCCTTTAGTTAGTTGTGCATTTTAATTTTGATTGATGTCACCTTGCGTCTTGCCGACTTATTGAATGAGTGCTTGGGTATATTCTTCATCTATGTACTGAAAGATAATTGGGTCTTCCAGCATGAGGTATTTAGCTCGGGTTAAAGGTATATATATGTTATGTTACGCCATGGTTAGTGTCACGCCTATCGCCTTGTGATGACATGATTCCTGATGAGGGGATCGTTGTGCGCCCAGATGGATAGAGGTGAATGATAACCTGGTCAGAGTCTTGTGCTTCCCGGTGTGGGCGTTTGTTCATTGTAATTGATGATGGTACTCAGTTTTGTAACACCTCAATGCATTTGGTTTTGTGAGCCATAAAGGGTTCTAGTTACTAGTCATCGAAGTTGTGGTGTCGGGTTGTTGAGGTTATCCTTTAGCTTGTAGGCGTTGTGTTGCTTGTTTCAAGTGGGTAGTCATTGTATTTGTCTATCGATTATCATATGTTTCATCCAGTAGCATTATGTGATGGTATGCTCGGTCGTTGTTGTCTGTTACGTGATTGTGTAAGTTGTATTCATCGTCAAGTCTTGTTGATCCTTATTTTCATTGTTGACTTCATTCTTTAAAAACAAAATTGCTTTTGCATTGAGTCGTAATGATGGGGGTCGTTACATATGGTATCAGAGCAAGTTCAACCCTGCAACTGTGGATCATTGTGCTTTCCACTGCAGTAAACCCTTGAGTATTAACCTAGCGCTAATTAAAACTTTAACATCCCATGCAATAAGAACAGTTAGATGACACCATATAGATTCACAACGTGGTGCAAGGGGAGGAGGCGTGACACCTCCAGTAGCATCCACACCCAAGGGGTCTAACCCCCAGGGAGACAAACAGGTTGTCGGGTAGGAGAAAATAACTGTGGGTAATGTGGTTGGGCTGATGAGGTCCTTTCAGCGTATTTTTGAGGCACTGATCAACTGTTTGGATAGAAATGAGGCCAGGGTGCCGACACCCCTTGAGGGTCCACCGCGCACTTTGGTTGGTACTGGTAGCATTCACTGTGAACTCGAGAAGGTCAAATTCCAGAGTTCTTTGGTGCCCCGGACAACACAGCTGCTGAGGCATGGTTGGAAAATATGGTGATGTGCTTTGCACTTCGCGACTATACCTCCAAAATGAAGGTCTGCATGGAGGTATTTCAACTGAACGAAAGCACTCTTCTATGGTGGAAGGCGCTCCTGCCACAATTGAACATGGCAATCGAAAACGTGTCATGGGAAATGTTAGAGGAACGGTTCAAGGAGACATATTTGTCTGAGGAATTCATTAAGCATCATCTCAACAAGTTTAATGCCTTGCGAGAGGGAGTTCGTACGGTGCTCGAGTACGAGGCCCATTTTGGAGCTGCTTCGGTATGCTCTGCACCAAGTTACCCAGAAACTTAAGGTCAACAAGTTTGTGTTTGGCCCTAATGTAGGATTCAACTTCTACTTCAGGTACCATGAACACTGGACCAAAGAAAGTGTGTTGGAATGTGGGTAGCCACATTACCAGTGTGACTACCCAATGGAGAGGACCAGAGCATCTGGATCAGCCGAACCCACTACCATGGGAGTTTTGGGAAAATCCCATTGGATTAATGCAGCAGTGAATAACCTCCAGGAATACCACCAGTCGACTGTGCTTAAGACATCAGGTATCATTGCTGACTAGACCCTTAGTATTTTGATAGATCCAGGTGCTATAGAGAGTTTCATTTATGGGGAAGCGCTAAAAATAATTAAGGTAAAAGTAGTCGAATAGGATGAGTTTAGCTTTGTAGTAATGGCTTCGAGATCCAAACAGAAGGTTGGTGGGAAGGTTACGGGTTTTGGCCTTAACCTGGGAGAGTTTTTCACTAAGGCCAACCTCTATGCCATGATATTAAGATCTTATGACGTTGTGGTTGGTATGGACTGGTTGGAATCGCATGAGGCGATAATCAAATGCAAGATGAAACGATTGATCTTGGTCGATGATGAGGGATAGAGACGCGTGATTGTAGGTCAGAACCAAGGAGTTTCACTAAGGTTCATCTCTTCCTTGCAACTACGGAAGAGCATGCAGAAGGGATGTAAACTTTATGTGACCCTTGCATTAAATGAGGAGGGAGTAGCGGAAGGCATAGAACACCTTCTAGTGGTGAGAGAGTTTGAGGACGTCTTCCCTGAGGAGTTACCTAGGATGTCCCTAGGATGTCACTGGAGTGGAATTTACCATAGACCTAAAACCAGGGACTGTATCGATAACAAGAATTCCTTATTGAATGTCGACCCCTTAGTTATAGGAGCTGAGAATGCAACTGAAGGAGTTGATGGACCTAGGACTTATACGTCCTAGTGTGTCACCATGGGGTGCACCTGTTATATTCATACGGAAGAAGGATGGGTCATGGAGAATCTGCGTTGAGTATCGTCAATTAAACAAGGAAATGATCAAGAATCAATATCTGTTGCCAAGCATTGATGATCTGTTTGATCAGACGAAAGGTGCGAAAATGTTTTCAAAAATAGACTTGAGATCAGGCTATCACCGGTTACGGAACAAGGAGGATGATGTCCTTAAGACTGCCTTAAGACAAGGTTTGGACATTACAAGTTTATTTTTTTTCCTTTTGGACTGGTGAACGCCCCAGGGGTATTTGTGAGTTTAATGAACAGGGTGTTACGTGAATACTTGGACAGGTTCATCCAAGTATTCATTGATGATATTTTTATTTACTCTCGAACGATGGAGGAGCATGACCAACACTTGTGCTTGGTACTACAGTGTTTGTGAGAAAAAAAATTTGTATGGGAAATTGTCTAAATGCTTGTTTTATCAATTGAGATTCACTACTTAGGGCATGTCATCTCTGACGAAGGTATCATCGTGGATCCAATAAAGGTCGAGGCTGTTATGGAATTGCCTATGCCAATGAATGTCCCCGAAGTGTGTAGCTTCATGGGCTTAGTAGGATACTATCGACAGTTCGTCGAGGGTTTTTGGAAGATAGCAAATCCGATTACGGAATTGCAGAAGAAGAACAAGAAGTTTGTTTGGACAGAGAATTATGCGGAAGCATTTCAGAGGCTCAAGGAGATGTTGACAACAACACCGATACTAAAGGTCCCTGACATGGAATCGGACTTCTTGGTATGCACTGACGCATCCAATGAAGGCTTAGGCGGAGTCTTGATGCAAGATAGTCGATTGATCACTTACATATCGAGAAAGTTGAGAAGGCATGAGGAGAAATACACAACACACGATTTAGAGTTGTTAGCCATTGTTTATGCCTTCAGAGTTTGGAGACACTACCTTTTGTACGTAAATTCAAACTAAAAAAAAAAAATGGACCACTATGGACTACAACACATCTTTACGCAAAGAGACTTGAACACGTGACAACAACGTTGGTCGGAATTGCTTAGAGAGTACGATTTCAAGATTACTTACATAAAGGGAACAATGAACAGAGTAGCAGATGCATTGAGTCGGAGACCATGCATCTTTCCGATGATGCCTCTTCGAATGAATCTACGTGAAAGGATTCTAACTTTACAGTGCAACGATGACTGGTACAAAGAGGTCGAGGATTTATCGGACAAAACACAATGATGGTACCAAAATTTGAAGAATTTACTATGGACAACAATGGATTATTGAGATTTAAAAATCAAATTTACGTACTAGCCAACGACGAGTTGAGGATTTTGATCCTAAACGAGGCTCACAGAGCAGTGTACATGGCTCACCTGAGAGTCACGAAGGTGAGGGAAGACCTTAAACCCTTATTCTTCTGGAAATGAATGAAGGTAGACATAGTCAACTATGTGGCAAGATGTCTAGAATGTGAGCATGTAAAGGCTAAACAGGGTGAGTAAGTGTGAGTAAGTGTGAGTAACTAGGAAGGAAGAGAGCCAGCTAGAATATGCGAGATGGGGAAGGAAAATGAAAAGATAGATTGAGTCACAGCCTTTCCCCTCACCTCGATAGATTTCTTCTTTGCATTCGTCACAGTCGCATTTGCCATCAAGGTTTGGGGTGTTACTGAGTTTATTAACCGGGAAGGAAAGAGACCTCGCACCCACAATGACCTGCATAGTTAGTTGCTCTAGAACCCATCCTATCTCGCCTATCTTTTTCCCTATTGATTTGATCTAGCCTAGCTTTCTTCCCCCCTCTCTGGTGGGGTATATACATCCGACAAGATTACTAAAACCACACGTTATTCCAGAATCGAAATGGGAGGTCATTTCAATGGATTTCATTGTTCGATTTCCACTGTGACAAGGAGGCACGACTCGTTTTTTGTAATAGTCGAAATTCTAACGAAGAGTGCACATTTTATTCCTGTGCATATGACGTATCCAACATTTGACATAGCTAGAGTTTTCATTAGTGAGATTGTGAGGTTGCATGGCGTTCCTAATAGGATTATATCCGATCGAGGATCGATGTTTACTGGATGATTTTGGACTAGTTTCCAAGAGGCCTTGGGAACCCAACTTAAATTTAGTATTGTGTATCACCCTCAGACAGATGAACAAACCAAATCTTGGAGGATCTATTGTGCATGTATGTTATGGACCAACAAAAGTGTTGGGAAGAATTCTTTCAGCTGGTATAATTTGCATATAACAATAGTTATCAAAGCACCATTAAGATGGCGCCTTTCGAGTTTCTTTACGGGCGACTGTGTCAGATGCCTTTAAGTTGGGATCGTCTTGAGGATAGGGTCCTGGAGGGACCAGAAGTGATCCAAGAAATTTAATATCAAATGAAAAGAATAAGACAAAGCATCAAGGAAGCATAGGATCAACAAAAGAGTTATGCCAATGCGCATTGTGTCGACCGTAGTTATGAAGTTGGCGATCGAGTATTCTTGCGGGTGAAGCCGCATAAGAGTTCGATCAAGCTTGGAAAGGGTGATAAAATCTCTCCTAGGTTCATGGGACCTTTCGAGATTGTGGAAATGAAGGGGCCTGTGGCCTATCAACTAGCCTTGCCTAATCCTTTGAGGCGTAGGCATGATGTTTTTAATGTATCTATTTTGAGACATTATATTAGTGGTCCTACACATGTTATTGACATGAGTTCCTTGTAGGTATTTGACAAGGGTGTGCTCACGACGGATCCAATCCGCATCCTGGACCATCGCATTCGATAGCTACAAGGTTGAACAATAGATCAAGTCAACGTTGAGTGCGACGATTATAGTCCGCACTCGACGACCTGGGAGGATGCATATGATATGTGCCAACTGTTTCCATTTTTATTTGATATATAGACTTTGATACTGTGATACACTTTATTTCGACACTTATATACTGTGAAACTTAGAGATGAAGTTTAAACCAAGAGGGGGTGTATGTAACATCCTGCTCTTGCATGTACTGAGTGAACCTATTCCTTGAGGACACTTGTATGCAAGTGATTTGGGTTATTATACTATTGGTCATTTTGATTATGATTATGAGATATTGTGGTTTTGATGATACGTTATTTGTCATATTTAATTAGACATGTGATATTTGTGATATTGACATGTGTGCAGGACTTTGGACCTCAAGGATGCAGAGGCATCGATGAAACCCCTTGGACTCTGGGTCGAGTCAGGGAGTGGACTATTGGGTTTGAATGTTTTTGATGTGACATATGTACATATGATTAGATGTTATGATAATTGATTATTATTGCTGACATGATTCGTTGATGGATGCAGGGTGACGATAGCTTGCCGACCAGACTCACATGTGGAGTAGAGGGGTCATGTAAGACAACCAGAGACATTGATGGAGAGGTGTGGCAGTAGCCCTATCACATCCTACTAGCACTCACGTCGTGGCTCGAACTGTAGGTTAACAATTACCTAGTTCGAAAAGACCCACGATGTCGTGAGGGAAGACTGTGATAGTCACTCACGATGATTCTAAGGGGCGCGCAATAAGGCAGGGGCCTTATTCCTTATATTCCCTTAGTCTCCCACAAGATCACCTGGAGGAGTATTGACTCCAGGGGTTTGACGTCTACCAAAGTCAGTGAAGAGGCGAGTGGCACCCTTGGAGCACGTAGTGCGTCCTAAAAGGCATGTCACACAAGGAAACAGAAAGAGGCGAGTTCTACCCTTGGAGCACGTACTGCGTCCTGAAGGGCACGTCGCGATTTTAACGGGTAAGTCAATAAAACTAATCGGCCTTAAAATGAATGATGTGATAAGTAAGGTTTAAAAACAATTTTCCCTAATAAAACAATGTCGCCCAACTTAGTGAAATTAAAACCTAGGTCTAAGTAGAACATGTGGTCAAAAAAAAAATAATAATAAATAAACATGTAACAAGAAGGGGGGTAAGAAATTTAAACTTATTTATTAAAATCAAAATTATAATGGAGGATTTAATTTAAAAAAAATGGGTAAATGGTTGTTTTATATACACTTGCTAAATTAATTTTTAATTAAAAAGGAAAAAGGGAATTGGTTGTTTTATCTACACTTACTAAATTGATTTTTAGTAAAAAGGAAAAAGAGGGAAACTTAAAAGAAATAGGAAACTTAAATAAAAGGAGAAACATAAAGAGAAAGTTGAATGTCTAACTTAGTAAGGAATCTTTCCTTTGGGACTTTATAATTATGAACTCAACTAGGAATTAAGTAATGTGTAAGTCATTTAAGATTTGTAAGGGAATTTTGAGACACAAAGGAGCATTCTTAGGAATGCTTTTAGGTGGGTGAAGGAAATAGGAATAATTAATTAATTAATAAAATTGATTTTCTGGTGCAACTAGGGGATCGAGCGACATGTGTATGGGGCAGGTTTTTCCTAATTAATTTAAAGAAAAAGGAATTTAATCACAATTTGGGAAATTAATTAATTTAAAACTCTATAAAAAGGATGGAGGAGGAGTATGGATCTGATCTTTTTGCTTAACGTTATGTTGTTGAATATTACCTTCACTGAACTTTCTCTTATGGGAGTTGGGATACCCAACTCGAGTAACGAGTGGTAGCTCGACCTTGCGAGGCGAGCTAGGTGATAACATTCTCTATTATTGTGTGTGTAGCCCCTTTGTGGCTCAGGGGGATCAAGGGGAAGAAGAGTAACCCTAGCATTGGCAGGGAGGCACTGATGAGGTCACATCGATCGACAAGAGTGAGTTGGATAGGGTGCGTGTGGGACAACAAATTTAGAGCATTCGCGTTTGGCTAAGGTACGCTTGTTAAAGTTGTTACTTGAAATAAAATTTAATTTACACATGTTGTTTTTCTGTGCTTGGTTGAATAATTCATTTCCTTGAGCTTTCTTGCACCTAATTTCCTATGGTATTTGTAATCCCCTTGCTCATTGTATTCTGAATTGATTTCCTACTTTGAACCCAAACTCTGATTGCAATGACTTCTCTGCATTTGTTTGTATTGATTAATGAGAAGAAGAATTGAGTTTTTATCTTACGTCCCTTATCATTCAGTTATTATTTTGTGCCTGAGCAGCCGGCCAGGAGCTGAATCAATGGTCATCACTCCGGTGTTTAAAGACCTATAGATTCAAAAGCCCCGCTTTCTTGTGAATGGATAATAAGTGAAGGATGAATTTCTCACAACTATCTATCCCTTACTTATCTATGCGTTTTTCTCTTATGATTAATCTCTAATCTTTGCGCCTTATTGTGAATGAGTATCTATGCGTTTTTTATCGATCCATTGTCGAATGATTAGTCTTAGCACCTTCAAGTGATTGAGTATCTCTACATTTTTGTTGGGTTCATCTCTCATCAATTCATCTCTGTGTTTTCTTATGGTTGATTATCTTCGCATTTCTATTAAATGATTGCCTCTTCCTTTCCTTGAATGATCAACTCTGTGTTTATTTGGAATGTTTAAACTCCGTGTTGAATGATTAATCCTTGAAGGATTAATCTTTGAAAAAATCTTTTTCCAAATCGTTTTTACCCAATCATTTTTTCTAGAACATCACTGCGTTTTATGACCATCTGTGATTGTGTTTTTACTGTGTAATGGTTGCATTTTAATGTGTAACGGTTGTGTTTTTACTTGTGTAATGGTTGCATTTTCATTGGTGTAATAGCTAGTGTTCCCATAAATCTTATTGTTAAGCAGTGAAACATTTAATGGAGAACGATACCATTCATTTATTAGCCAGTGGTGTCATGTGTTAATAGCCAACGATTTTATCAATGTGATTGGGTTTACCACTATTACCAATGTGAATTCTAATATCAATGTGAATTTTTATATCTGCATTTTGATATGTATGCGTTGTTTTTTTTATGATAAAACCCTGCGAATTTATACATACTCTAAACAACAAATTGTTTGGTGAATGACCCAACAAGGGTAGCGCCCTTGGGATTTTTTCTTGGAGTTTTTATTGGACAATCTTTTACACCATGAATTCTGGGTGAATTACCCAGTTCTGACACAGGGAATTCGCCCATCCTTCATGACTGCATTTTTATGACATTAAATCTTAATTTCTTGACGGCGTGTTATCATGTGTATGACTGCAATTTATTATATTTATTAGACTGCAAATTTACCATTTATTAGACTATGAATTTACCATTTGACAATGATTTTATGGTATGCGTTGTGTGCTATGTATGGCAACGATTTGTTGGATGTTGTGCTGTAATGACCAAGATTGTTGTATGCATTGTATATGGTGTAGACAACGATATAATAATAATATTACTAGACAACATCATCATCTATTTAATGTGCAACAATATCATGTTTAACTTAACCATATATTTCAGACATCATTATATTTTAGCCATATATTGTAGACAAGAATATATTTTAGCCATATATTTTCGCTCAGCAATATCATATTTAACTTAGCATTTTTTTGTGAAAGATAGACAACATTTTATATTAATGTCATCATTATTTTTTTATCTATGAATGATAGACAACATTTTATTTTTATGGGAATGATAGAATATGATAGACGACGTTCTTATATGTATTGTCAGCGCTTTTTTATATATATGTGACTTATGACTTATGCAAACAGTAGATTAATTGTTCTATTTATTGCTATTGTTCATTTATTTGTCTTACATATCAGTCTTTTTAACTTCTGCCATCACAGATTAAATGCTACTATGATAATAGATTAATGGATTAATGGCCTTGGTAATAGATTACTTGGTTAAATGCAACGATAATAGTTCACTCATTCGCACTTAGACATAATGATTAACAGTTAATGGTTTATGGTGTATTGGTGAAATAGTTCAATAGCTTGTGCAAGACTAATGGTTGAGGGTTCATAAGTTTTATTAGCTAAAACATTTAATAGTTTAATAGTTAATTGGTTACTATGCACCTTGTGACTTAAGTCAAAATTGTAAATGGGGGTTGGTCATAGTTGTTACACCGCACATGTTTACCTTGTAGGAAACAAGGAATACTTCGGTTAGTTTCACATTTTAATGTTGGTTGATGTCACCTTGCATCTTGTCGACTTATTGAATGAGTGGTTGGGTATAGTCTTCGTGTATTTATTGACAGATAATTCGGTCTCCCAACACGAGGGATTTAGCTTGGGTTAAAGGTCTAGATATGTTATGTTACAGAATAGTTACTATCACACCTATCGCCTTGTGACAACATGATTCCTAATGAGGGGATTGTTGTGTGCCCTAATGGATAGATGTGAATGATAACCTGGCCAGAGTCTTGTGCTTCCTGATGTTGGTGTTTGTTTGTTGTAATTTATGTTGGTACTCGGTTTTGTAACGCCTCAATGTGTTTGGTTTTGCATGCCATAGAGGTTTATAGTTACTGGTCATCAAAGCCATGGTGTCGGGTTGTTGAGGTTGTCGTTTAGCTTGTAGGCATTGTCTTGCTTGTGTAGGGCAAGTAGTCGTTGTATTTGTCTATTGATTATCGCCTGTTTTGTCCAGTAGCATGATGTGCTAGTATGTTGGGTTGTTTTTGTCTGTTGCCTGATTGTGTAAGTTGTATTTGTCATCAAGTCATGTTGATCCTTGTTGTCATTATTTCCTTCCTTCTTTAAAAAAAAAATTAAAAAAAATGAGGTATTCGTTGTTATCACATTTGTATGTAAAGTGGGGGTGTTTTCCTAAGAAGTTGATCTCTTGGCGAAGAAATGAAAGAAAACGAGAAAAAGCCCATAAATTAGCTTAAATCCTAAGTCAGAGCTACGATGTGACGTTTTGGCGCAACATGATAAGACGCGTGCAATTCTGGGCGGTCAAGATTAGTGCACCTCAGATCGACGGTCGTCGATCATATCAGGTCTTCAACATGTGCACAAGATAAAAAAGGTAGAGCAAGCCAAGGAAAACAACAACGGTTTGTGGAGGCGCTACGTGTCAGCCAAAGACCCACATCAGGGACAAAAGCGGGGAAGTTTCAGACCGCTTTTCGCAACCCTGATATGAGCATGTGCATAAAGTATCATATCCGAGGCTAACAAGTGGCCTCCCCTCATCAATTCCGCTCCCTCCATCTGTCTTCCACTGACCGTCCCGCTGGTACTTGTCCCTCTCTCATTTCCCGCCACCCGTTCCACCTCACTCTACATCACTTCCATCCCATTACACCTTAGCTTTTGGTTAGGTGGCCTACCGTGCTAATCCTCAGTCTCCTTTTTTCATTCACACCTGTCCACCCGACCCTTTTTCATCCACCATTTCATGCTAAGCACCACATCGGCTATCACACCCCCCCCTGTAACCATCCAACTTAGGACCATATATCAAAATACAGAAGCCGTCAAGCCCCACAGGTGCAGAGTTGACCTAGGTTTTTTCTCCGATCCCTATGAAGCAGTTATTGTGGTTGGTGGTGGCAGTTGAGCATCGTCTCCACCATAAATGGAAACGATAGAAAAGGGTTTTCAGCTAGTCAATTCATCGGTAGGTCTGTTCTGAGAACATGATTGCGTCTGATAGAGTTTCCTTCTGACAGGAGATTACATGCACTGTCTGTCAAGAAACATGTAGACAAGATGTCTTCAATTCAGATATTAGATGCACGCTTCTGTCATTTTGTTTTGAGTATAA
The DNA here is from genome assembly GCA_009831015.1 of Picea engelmannii. Taxonomy (NCBI): domain Eukaryota; kingdom Viridiplantae; phylum Streptophyta; class Pinopsida; order Pinales; family Pinaceae; genus Picea; species Picea engelmannii. The sequence goes on from ML780966.1 coordinate 483,100, forward strand.
ATACTCAGTTTTGGTATTTTTGTAAGGATAGAGGGTCGAACTAAGCTCCCAATTGTAAAAGTTTTAGCAAGGCCTCTAGTTCTCTAGTTATGGATTGTTACTTGAGATTTCCTATTTAATGGTAGCTAGCTTCTTCTTTCATCTCTTTGCTTATGACTCTGAAATCTCGGGCATGGATGATCCAGTCAAGTGTTGTAGTTGTATTGTAGTGTAGGTTTGACTATCTTTGTTGTTACAACGTTTTCAGTCTCTTGAAATTCTCAAACCAAGAGGATCTTGTATCTGAGACTTTTCCTCCAAAGGCTGCTAGAAGACCGGATGTCCAGAGTAGACCTTCCTACCTTTCTCATCTTTCTCCACCTACTCACCACTATACAAATTTATTGGCCTACGTTAGATCAAGACCTCACATGGCTCTATAGTTCCAACCTAGTTCTCTGAGTTAAAACAATATTGTTTTGATTTTACTCTCTTCGATCAACCTTTTATAACCAACCTGTGACATACAAAATGATGGGTATCAGGCTTACTCCTGCTACAATACAAGAGTGGCTTCTGGTGCTAACATTTCTAGCGTCGCTGTCGGGGATGAAGTTGAATATTTTCCCTGGGATTGAAAGACATCGAGCCTCTGATTCTGAAGGTGAATTAGGCATCAGATCCCTCCAAGATTGGTACGGTGCACCTGGCGACTCCATTGTGACAACTCCACTAGGGAACCTACTGTTTCAGTTGTGGCTTCCAGAGGCAGGCATACGAGGTCTACCCCTTAGTTGCCCTTGACAACACCTGAATCTAATCTAAAGAATCTTATCAGAAAGAGAAAGGCCCTCAGAAAAGGAGCCTCTACTGCCGAACTAGGTATTTCTGATAGTTCTCATTTCTCTCTGTTAGAGACCCCCATACTCGCTTCTCAGTTTCCTGTCAGAACTCTTGTTGGAGTTTCTCGTTTTTTTAATTATGGGAGAATTCTTGTTGATTTTTCTCCTCCTGGTCTTGGATTAGAGGGAGAGAGATTTGTTACTCGTATTTCCCCTGATGTTGCAGCCTGGTCTAGACCCAGGAATTCAAAAGATTTTTCCACCCTAGGCTTTACCATCCCTTTTCCTATTATTGTTGCTACTGTTGTGCCTACACCAATGTTTGTTCCCTTAATCCCTATAGCCTTTTCTTCAAATCCTCTACCGATACCTTTCCCTCCTGCAAGATCATTTCCAATCTCCCCAGATCGAACCCCTTCTCCCCCTAGTTCTCCTCCACCTAATATCCCCATGGCAGGTGCTCATCCCCCTATAAACATAATGGATTCCATAGTGGCTACAAGGTACGCCCCTCTGGTCTTACCTTATCCCATGAATCCTCTCCCTACTGGAGATTACTTAAAGTATATGCCTAAATTTACTGGAAAGGAGGACATAACTATTGAAGAGCAACTTCCTACCTTCTATAGTTATGCAGACAACCTGAACATTGAAAATGAAGATGTCTGGATGAGAGTCTTCGTCCAAAGTCTTGATGGTAAGGTGAGGAAATGGTTTAGGGACTGACCCCTAGATCTATTGTTGGGATTGAAGCTTTATATAATTCCTTCTTGAGACAGTGGGGAGATAAAAAAGATTTCATGTATTATATGATAGAGTTTGGGTCCTTGAAGAGAAAGGAAGAAGAGTCTGTCTCTGACTTCTCCAAGAGATTCAATAAGATGTACAATAAGATCCCTACTAAAATAAAACCCTCAGAAGCCTCTACCAAAATCACTTATGCTAGTTCCTTTGACCCCGATTTCTGCCTCCTTCTCAGAGAAAGAAGAGCTACTTCATTGGCTAACATGCAAGATGCATCCCTGGAAGTAGAATCCAATGTTTTGGCAGTTAATAGGCTTAGAAGAAAATCTGACAAATACAAGGGAAGAGGGAGATCTGAGGCCTCAACCTCTAGTTCTCCTATAGCTCACCCTCAAGTATATGAATTGACCAAGATGGTAAAGACCCCGTCTGCAGAGATGGAGAAAATTAAAGTGGAGGGAAGGAAGACATACATAAATCCTCAAAACATTGACAACAGAGACAACTTTAGAAGGTTGAACAACAATGTTCCTCAAATCATGCCAAGGGAACAAAGGGATAGGGATAGAAATGATCAGAAAATTCAGACTCCTCTCCAAACTAACCTTGTTGTTGATGAGGAGAGGGAGGAAGAAGAGCTAGACCCTGAGATTCACTGTATTGGAGACACTTTCCCATTTTCTCATTTAACTCAATCTGCATACAAAGAATTCCTCATGAACAGTCAGATAAATGAGCTGAGTAAGGGGGGAGAAAGCCAATATCAGTCCCAATAAATAAAATCTTCAGTCTAAGAATAAATAAGGGAAGTGTGACATCTGTGATCAGTCTATCATAGCAGAGAAACCAGTTAACCATGCAACAAATATTGCTAAGGAAAATAGAACTTAGAATCCATCACCAATAGTCAACGACCCTATCCCAGAGGTGAGAGAAATCATCAAGCCCCCTTCCTCCTTTAACTTTGAGCATGAAATTCAAAAAACCAGAATTCCTCTCCCCATTTCAGAGCTAGTCAAACATGAATATTTCAAAAGGTCCATCTCCAAGCTACTGTGGCCTGAACCATCATGGCATTCCACAGACTCAATAAATCTCCAAGAGGAAAAGCCAGTAGTCATCTTAGGTCCTATGGTAGAAGATAGAGATGACTCATCCCCTCACTTCTACACATCACTGAACATACATGATAAGGTGTTGCATAATCTTCAGATGGATTCAGGAGATTCTCATAATCTCATGCCCAAAATTGTCATGGAAGAACGTGGGCTGGAAGTCACAAAATCTTATCATGATTTGTACTCTTTCGATTCAAGGACGATGCAATGTCTCGGGGTCATCAAATATTTGGTGGTAACCTTGTTCTAGTTGTCCATTAAAAGTGTGGTCATGGATATCGTGGTAGTTGATGTACCTCCCAAAATTGGCATGCTATTGTCAAGATCTTGGATTAAAATGCTTGTGGGAACACTGCAAATGGACCTCACATATGATACCATTACCGTGTTCGGAGGGGAGCATAGAATACTGTACATAGAATCTCTATTGGCCTACATTATCCGTGATGAATTAGATCCCACTAATCATCCTATCTTTTCCCTTGATACTGATTTGGGATCTAGCTTATTGCAACTTACTGATACCCCTGAAACTCCTCTTGAGATCAGAAAGCAGTTCATTCCCCCCCTGAAAATTATCCTCCAATTGCCTCTGTGTGGAAAATTTTCTTTGATGGAGCCTCTTCCAGAAAATGTGTTGGTGTTGGAGTGGTCCTTGTTTCTCCCATTTAGGAAACTATATCCCTATCATACAAGTTAGAGTTTTAAGCTACCAATAATGTGGCAGAGTACGAGGCTCTTGTTTTGGGCTTAAGGGATGCAAAGGACATGGGAATTAAAGAAATATCTGTGTTTGGGGATGTCGAGCTGATTATTCAGAAGATCAGAAATATTTATCAGGCCAAACACCCTTGACTTAGGAGTTACAAAAATGAAGTATGGGACCTCATTGAAATTTTTTTCCTGGCTTTCAATGTATCATTTATTCCAAGAGGAGAAAACGTTGTGGCTTCTTCCCTAGCTATTTCAGCGAGCAATTTCAGAGTTCCTCTGTCGCCAAAGCTCAGATATGATGTAGAAGTAAAGTATAGACCCTCCATAACTAACAATGTCAAGTATTGGAAAGTGTTTGAGGATGATCTCGAAATCAAAAGATTCGTGGAGACTGTTGATGAGTTTTCAAAATTACATATTGATCAAGATCCTGACTCTGACATGGATCCCCATGTTGATGTTTTTCTATGCTGATGTTTTTCTGAACAAAATCACTAATCATCATATTGTGAAATTACCGAGTAATCACATTCCAAAGGGACTGGTTCCTTTGGAAAGGCTTTTTGATAGAAATGATGTGGCAGTAAGGGGAAAAATCTTAAAGGATGATGTTGATGTGACTGAGTGCAATATTGACACAGAGGAGAAGACAAATCTTGTCAAGTTGTTTAACAACTTGTTAGAGGAGAAGAGGGTCGAGTATATTGATCTATTAAAAGAATTTGTTGATGTATTTTCTTTGAATTATGAAGACCTCAAAACATATGACATTAGGATTATTGAGCACAAGATACCATTGAAGGATAAAGCCAAACCATTTAGGCAGAAGTTGAGATAGATAAATCCTATGTTGCTGCCTATTATGGAGAAGGAGGTAAAGAAGTTGTTGGATGCCCAAATCATTGTCCCCTTGAGATATTCAGAATGGGTAGCCAACCTGGTCCTAGTGAGAAATAAGAGTGGAGAGATTAGGCTCTGTGTCGATTTCAAAAATCTGAACAGGAGCTCAAAGAAGGACAATTACCCACTGCCAAAGATGGAACACATACTAGAAAGGGTAATTGGTGCATCCAGGATCTCCATGATTGATGGATTTTCTGGTTACAATCATATATCTGTTTTGTCTGAAGACAGAGAAAAGAAAACCTTCACCACTCCTTGGGGCACATTCATGTATGCCAAAATGCCCTTTGGGTTAATGAACGTAGGAGAAACCTTTCAATTATCCATAAACATCACCTTCACTGGGGAGAAGGATAAATTTGTGGTCATCGATCTGGATGAAATTACATTCTTTTCCAGATATGATAAAGAACATTGTTGCCATCTGAGGAAAGTTTCCTTGAAATGCAGAAGTTTTGGTCTTTCCTTGAATCCTAAGAAATCATTATTTGCTATGAAAGAGGGGAAATTACTGGGGAATATAGTGTCTGCTGAGGGTATCATAATTGATTCAAGTTGGGTAGAGGCTATACAAACCTTATCATTCCCTAGATCCAGGAAGGAAGTTCAGTCCTTCTTGGGAAAAATTAATTTTCTGAGAAGGTTTGTTTCAAATTTCACTGAATTGGTGAAGCATATCACTACCATGCTCAGGAAGGAGAATGAAGTAAAGTGGACTGTTGAATCCAAAGAATCCTTCAATCGAATAAAGAAGACATTGACTGAGGCAACCGTGCTTATCAGTCTTGACTATTCCAAGGATTTTCTAATTTTTTCTTTTGCTTCTTTTGATACAGTGGTAGCTATTTTATTACAGAAAAAACATTGAAGGGATGGAACTACCTATTTCATTTTTTAGCAGAGCACTAAGAGATGCAGAGGTGAAATATAACATCATGGAGAAGAAAGACTATGCATTGGTGAAAGCCCTCAAGAATTTCAGGATCTATGTCCTTCATTCAAGAGTTATTGCATATGTCCCTTCAGCCGTTGTGAAGGACATTCTCATTCAGCCTGACATATATGGAAGAAGGAGCAAGTGGATTGCCAAAATCCTTAAGTTTGATTTGGAAATAAAAGACACCAAGCTATTTAAAGGTCAAGGTTTAGCCAAGCTATTGGCTGAATTTAATTGTAAATCTTTGGGGGTTAATTTCATCAACACTTACTTAGAAGATCAATAGGCTAAGCTTCCTTAAAGCAGTTTTTCAGGATTTCCTTCCGCTGACAGAATGCACCTGGTATAAAGATATTATATTTTTTCTGCAAAAGTTAAATCCATGGTATGGGAAAAAGCAAGGAAAGAGATTTAAAGCTCAAAGAAATTAGATATTGCCTTACTGAGCAGGTCCTGTATTGGAAAGACCCTCTAGGTGTGCTTCTGAGATGATTAAACCCACAGGAGGCCCAAAAGATTATATTTGATTTTCATGACAGCCTATGTGGGGGTCATCACTTATGGAGAACCACAACCTACAAAATTCTTAGGGTTGGGTACTACTGGCCCATCTTATTCACTGATGTCTGTGCAAAAATCAGGGCTTGCATCAAATGTCAAAAATTCGTTGGGAAACAACAACTCAAGTCTCTGCCATTGAAACCTGTGGTAGCTTCAGTACCCTTTCAGCAATGGGGCCTAGACTTTATTGGAGAAATTCATCTGACATCAAGTGGTCAACACAGGTGGATCTTGACTGCAACATATTATTTCACCAAGTGGATAGAAGCTATCCCCACATGGAGTTCTTCTCACAAAGTGATCATTAGTTTTCTTGAAGATATTATGGAAAGGTTCGGTTTTCCTAACCGAATCATCACTGGCAATGCTACATCCTTCAAGTCTGAACCACTGATCAAATTCTGTGAGAAGTTCAAGATTTCATTAATCCACTCTATCCCCTGTTACTCCCAGGGCAATGGACTAGCAGAGCCCTCTAACAAAAGCCTGATAAAGATCATCAAAAGACTGCTAGAGGACAATAACAAAGCTTGGGATACAAAGCTTAAATTTTCTCTATGGGATGATCGAGTGACAAGGAAGAGATCCTTGGGCCTCTCCCCTTTCCATCTTGTCTATGGGGCTGAAGCAGTTTTTCCTTCTCACCTTGCCCTCCCTGTAGCGAAATTCTTCCAAGACTAGCAAGAAGAGCCTGACAATATGATTAGAAGGATACATCAGCTCGTAGAAGTGTAGGAGACTAGAGAACATATGATAAACAAAGTGCATGACCATTCGTGGAGAATCAAGCAGACCTTTGATAGGAAAAAAAGTAAGGAGGATTTCTAGCTGGGAGATCTGGTTCTCAAATGGGATGCGCCAAAGAAGTACAGAGAAAATCACAGCAAGTTTGAAGCCCTGTGGATCAGACCCTTCAAAATCTTCGATTTATATCAAAATAATACATACATGCTGCAAAATTCGGAGGGAGAAGATGTTTTCAGTGGCCCTGTAAATGGGCATTTTCTCAAGCAATTTTATATTTGAGCCATGGGTTGCTCCCATGTTTTTGTAAATATTGTTTTTTGTTTTGTTTGCGGTATTATTAATGACCCCATAACCTAACAGTAAGGCACTGGAGCTGCAAAAGAGTTCTTGGCATCTCACAGGGAGAAAACCATCCCCCATGGAGCCTAATGTTATCACATTTGTTTGTAAAGGGGGGGTGTTTTCCTAACAAGTTGATCTCTTGGCGAAAAAATGAAAGAAAACGAGCAAAATCCCATAAATCATCTTAAATCCTAAGTCAGAGCTGTGATGTGATGTTTTGGCATGACATGATAAGACATGCACAATTCTGGGCAGTCAAGATTAGTGCGCCTCAGATCGATGGTCGTCGATCATATCGGGGCTTCAACATGCACACAAGATAGAAAAGGTAGAGTGCACCAGGGAAAACAACCGCAGTTTGTGGAGGTGCTACCTGTCAGCCAAAGACCCACATTGGGGCCAAAAGTGGGGAAGTTTCATATCACTTTTCGCAGCCCCGATATGTGCATGTGCATAAAGTATCTTATCCGGGGCTGACAAGTCGCCGCCCCTTATAAATTTCGCTCCCTCCATCTGTCTTCCACTCACCGTTCCGCTGGTACTTGTCCCTCTCTCATTTCCCGCCACCCGTGTCACCTTGCTCCACATCACCTCCATCCCATTACACCTCAGCTTTCGCTTAGATGTCCTCCCATGCTAATCCTCAGTCTCCTCTTTTCATCCACACCTGTCCACCTGGCCCTTTTTTATCCACCATTTCATGGAGAGCACCACGTCGACTATCACACCCCCCACCCCGCAAGCATCCAACTCAGGACCAGATATCAAAATCAAGAAGCCGTCGAGCCCCACAGGTGCAGAGTTGACCTGTGTTTTTTCCTCGATCCCGATGAAGCAGTTAGTGTGGTTGGTGGTGGCAGTTGAGCGTCATCTCCACCATAAATGGAAATCCCAGAAAGTGTCTGTCAGCCAGTCAATTCATCTGCAGGTCCGTTCTAAGAACACGATTGTGTCTGACAGAGTTTCCTTCTGACATGAGATTACGTGCACTGTCTGTTAGGAAACATGTTGACAAGATGCCTTCAATGCAGACATTAGATGCACGCTTCTGTAATTTTGTTTTGAGTATAAATACTTAGTTTTGATATTTTTGTAAGGATTGATGGTAGAGCTAAGCTCCCAATTGTAAAATTTTTAGCAAGGCCTCTGGTTCTCTGGTTATGGATTGTTACTTGAGATTTCTTGTTTAATGGCAGTCATCTTCTTCTTTAATCTCTTTGCTTCTGACTCTGAAAGATCGGGTATGGATGATCCAGTCGAGAAGCCATATGTCTAGAGCAAACCTTCCTACCCTTCTCGTCTTTCTCCACCTACTCACCACTATACAAAGTTACTGGTCTAAGTTAGATCAAGAGCTCACATGGCTCTGTAGTTCCAACCCAATTTTCTGAGTTAAAACAATATTGTTCCGAGTTTACTCTCTTTGATCAACCTTTTATAACCAACCTATGACATACAAACTAACTGATGGGTATCAGGCTTACTCATGCTGCAATCCAGAAATGGAGTGACTTCTGGGGGTCGTTACAATTTCAAACAAATATCTCCAGAAAATATTGCCAAAAAAAATTATTTTATAGAACTTTTAGATTACTACGGAATTTTGAATGGCCGACATTGACACTACCGAATTCAAACAAAAAAGCATGCCTTTCCCTGAGAAAGAAGGGTTGCTTGGGTTCCCCTTATCCCACAGCATATATGTCACTGTGTTGGCCCACTCTGAAGCGTGTACATGTTAATTGATACTAAAATGTGCCAATCACTTGCACACAGTGCGACATAGCCAACTTGCTTTTGAAATAATAGAAAACGATCAAAATTTGTAACCAGCGAGATTAAGAAAAGAATGAAAGAAGTTCCCATTCCCATTACAATTCATCCTAAGCGAAGTGGATCAATTGCTTCCTGTTCCGATACTCATTATCTTTTCCATTGTCTTTTTGTTTAAAAACTGAAAAAAACAAACAAACAAACAAAAAAGGAGTTTTAGCCTTCAAGCTTCTTATAAATTCTGGCCACATCGGCCAGCAGTTAGTCAGATCATGCCCTGCTTCTCCTTCTGCTGTTTATTCTTCTTAATCAGAAATCTGCTGCTTTTTTACATTCTGGGAGTGGAAGCACAATTAGACAAGCAAAGTGTGAATCGGATAATGGAGAATAAACAATCTGGAGATTATTATTGTGTGCTTATGGCAGGACCTGCCACTGCCAGAGTCCAGCAAAAGATGGGGAGGCTTCCGCCGAAGAGAGGGAACATAAAAAGGGAGATATTTGCTTCCATGGCCGCATCAATACTGAAGGGCTTCAAATGGATGTTGCGAAAAATTAGCCAGTGGACCATGGCGGCCATTCCCTGCAATATTTGCTGTGATGGAAAGGCCATTTCCACCGCCTCTGTGCTGGAGCTTTTTGTCGGCGCTGAGACCATGAATTACAGCCAGCGTTGCAAGGATTTTATAAGTATAGAGGGAAATCATTTTTTTTTATATTTTAGAACTCTTTGCTTTGAAAGTCGGCGAAAAGCACGCATAGTCTTGCCTGTTGTAGTATAGAAGTTGTAACTATATTTAGTTAGGGTTTTAGAGGTTTGTATCATCTGTTATTGCCCATGTTGTATGCATGCACAGATTTCCTTCTCGTAAAATTATAATATGATAGTTACACTTTTATATAATTTCATTTTTATTTTCATTTTTTTTGGGGGCTTTTTGCTTTGAAAGTAGGCGCAAAGAACGCATAGGCTGGCCTGTTATAGTATGGTAGTGGTAAGTATATTTAGTTAGAGTTTCAGAAGTTTGTTTGTTCCTGTAGTATGGAATTTTTTTTTTTCAAAAAATGAAAGAAATATTTATATTAGTGAATATAAAAAATCTTTTATAGTATTAAGACTGTTGAAACAGAAAAAGTCTTTTCCAGTAGTTTACAGTAAGACTGCTGAAACAACATTTTGTTGTTTCCCTGATACAATGTCAGATCATAAAAGAGAAAATTACAGTAATATCAAAATTACATTCTCTATCACTGAAAACTATCATAGGTACCAATCACCAAAATTTAATCCTCCATCACTGAGTTTATAAGAACACTGAGCAAAATGATAAAGATCTTTTACATTAGAAAACTTATATGAAAATAAAATACTATTGGCAATTTTTCAAATTTCTCAATTTGATTTTCCATACCAGTTGCAAAGTATAATCCTTCTTCCTCCATATGCAAAGCTTGTTTTGATAGTGATCAGCTTCTTTCTTATATTCTTTATAAATATGTTGTGATTTAATTTTTTTTGGAATTTTCCATTCAAAGCACGAATCCTTTTGATCCATGACTGAAGTAAAACCACATGTAAGTTATTTAAATGTAGTATGGTAGTTGTAAGTATATTTAGTTCGAATTTTAGAGGTTTGTTTGTTCTGTTATTGTAGTAGTATGGTAGTTGTAAGTATATTTAGTTAGAATTTTAGAGGTTTGTTTGTTCTATTATTGTAGTATGGTAATTTTCTAATACTTAATATATTTAAAATTAAAATATCTTTATATTCATATTAAATCTATTTTTTTATTCATGAATAATTCATAAATCGTTAAACTACTTCATCTCATAAATAAAATAAAAAGAATATAATATCTTAAAATTATAAAAATGAGAGCATTCTCTATTTAAATTATAATATCCCTTCATCATACTTTGAAATATTCCAAAATAATCCTCTCCAGCAATTCTCAAGTAAGTGTGCATTGTGTGTAAAGGTCCCATTCCGTGAATTTAATACACGATGTGACATCGTTATTTGGCTATTGGGCTATTCATTTTAAATATTATTTGGGGGAGACACATTTTAATTCGTATCCCGAACAACCAATAAGTTTTTTTATTCTTCTCAATGAGGTTCATCTTTGATTAAAATACAATTCTATATAATATAATAATTTATCTAATATATTACTAGAAGTATTTATGAAAAATGATTTGATTCTTTCCAATCCGATGTACGTATAGCCTTGTAATAGTGTGGATGATGCAATTGCAGTTAGGTATGAGAAAAATATATCAGAGAAACTAAGCAAACAATATGATACATTGAGAAGAAAACAACTTGGAAATGATGTTGACACTAACGTCACATGAAAAAACATACATAATCACTCTAATCAAACTTTGGATCTTGCCACAGAGAATATTCTAGAATTGGGTCTAAATTTTGCGTTGATAAGCTACAAATTTTAGTGGAGGATTCAATTTTTTTTCACATGAAAAAACAGACATAATCACTCTGCTGCTACAGAGAATATTCTAGAATTGGGTCTAAATTTTGCGATGACAAGCTACAAAATTTTAGTGGAGGATCCAATTTTTTTTTCACAAGAAAGAATATTTCCCCCCTGGAAATGATACAATTTATGATGCTGAAGAAACCAATTTATAATGTTGAAGAAACAGTATGAGATTTATTTATGAATATTTCTGAAGAAATCAAATAAGAGTGTGCTATTGTAATTAGAAAGGCAAAGCCACTTATCAATTGGGTGTAGCTTGGATGGTTGTGAGGAATGATTGTTATCCTCCCCACATGGGTTCAATTCCCATAATAACATGAATAAAGCCCAAAATGAGTATGTTGTAATGGCTTCAAGCCTATATGTATTGGAAAGTTGTCTTTGCTTAAAAAATTGAATAGCAGGGTAATTACTATTTGCAGGGAAAGAAATATTCCCTTTAAAAAGAAAGGCAAAGCCACCTAAAATGAACATTAAAAAGATGAATCCATGGCTTTGACAAAATTGTGGCTTTGACAAAATTGAGGTAGAATAGAAACATTAAAATCCTTTAATGAAGACTAAGCTAACACCACAATGCTAATGAACTCAAATAACTATGATAAGAAGATGCTTGAACACCTCATGGAAAGTGACAGCTATAGAATGTTGGAAAATGATCATTGTAAAAGAGTGATTAAGGAGATGGTTCGTGCAATACAAGAATCGACATTGGAAGATGACATTAAGAAAAAAACAATACCTGGGAATTCTATGACTCCACAAATCTATGGATTACCTAAGATTCATAAGGTAAATAGACCGCATTGACTTATCGTTAATACTATTGGATTAGTGACCTATCCTTTGGCTAAGTTCCTTGCTAGAAAACTCAAATGTCTTGTGGGGAATATAGAGTCCTTTGTGACAGACTCCACATTATTATTTAAGGAGAGGAAAGAAGAAAATATTGAAGGAAATGATATCATAGTTAGTTTTTATGTGGTTTCACTATTCAAAAATATGTAAGATGTTTTTAGTGTTATCAAGGATTTATGTAGTGAAGAGACAACTAATCTACTTAAGTTTTTTTTTAAATCCACTTATTTCAAGTTTTGAGGGGTTTCCTATGAGCAGATTGAGGGTGTCGCACTGGGATCTACTCTATCATCCATTGTTGCCAATATATATGGAAATTGTTTTGAACATGTCATCATATTATTTCCACGGAATTAGAAAAAGTGGAAACAATACATTGATGGTACAATATAGTGTGGCATCATGGCAAAGAGGACCAAAATGTTTTTGGAGCATCTAAATGGTCAAAATAGCGGTATAAATTCATAGTGGAAATAGAAAATATGAATAGCATACCCTTTATAGATGTATTGGTACTAAGAAAGAAGATGATTTTTTGTCTCACCAAGTTTATAGGAAAACTACAAAAAAATATACTTTCAAGCTAGTTCACATTACTTTCCATTACAAAATCTTGGTGTGGTCAACACTTTGGTGAGTAGGGCTATGTAGATATCCAATGAAGAGAATTTGACTCAAGAGTTAGATCACCTAGAAAAAGATTTTAATGGAATGGTTATGATGAAAAAAAATTAAATAAGCATGTCATAACTTGGCAAGGAGGCACTATTCAAGAGAATGAGTAAGTGAGGGTAAAAATAGGAAAAAGATTATGTTACCATACAATAAGGGAAAAACATATAAGTTGAAAAAAATTATTAAAAAAGAAGAACACCATGGTCACTTTTTCCCCTCCTAAATCCATTACGAGGATCGTAGATCATGCGAAGGATCCTATTAGGTCTTGATCATGCAAAGGAGTCTATTGCATAACTTGTTATGGGGGTTGCCTATATCATAGAAAATGGTAGATCACTAGATGTGAGAATTAAAATAGAAAATGGTAGATCAATAGATGTGAGAATTAAAGAGAAAAATTTAGATATAAGGCATAATAGACATCTAAAATCATCCTTCATGAAGCATTCACACCATACTACTCACCACATATATTTAGAGGATGCTAGAATCACTAGCAAGATTAGGAACTATACCAAAAGGAATGTGAGGGAAAGGATAGAGAGTGTGTTGATCCTTGATAACCTAAACATAGATGAATGAAAAAGTTGAGTGAGGCATGTTGTTGCTACAAATCCTTCAATTTTCTTTGCAACAAAACTCCTTTGGAGAATAAAAATTCTCATTGGATTCCTCCTCATAGTAATAAGGAATGGTAATGATATGGTTCTCCTTAATATTTATGCCTATTCTAATTTGAGTCGACTCATTATGGAAACACATTAAAAAACATGTTTAAGTTTGGTGTATTAACAAGACCAAAGAAATCAACATCCCTATGAACTTAATAAATTCCTGAAGATTATCCCTAAGTGGGATTGAAACGTCAGTATTGTTTATTTCATAAAACACATTTCCTATTACTTATTCAAATCATAATTGTTTTCTATAAATCCAACATTAAGAAATAATTTACAAAGATAGTCTTCTTGTCTTTCATTCATGATATACAAGTTAAAAAAAACATACCTAGCTTATGAATTTGATTGAGTGTTCATTTTACTTTAGAGATTTGTAGTTTGTGTTCTATTTAAACCTTTAAGGTTAAAATAACTTTCATCAACTTAACTTTAAAGTTTGTATTGTCCAAATAGAAAATGCAACATAATTTTAAGGCAATGAGATGTCTTTTTTAACCTTCAATACAAATTTAAAGGATTTTCATGGATTCTAATATACATCATGCTTTACTTTTTGGGGTTATATATGAAAGAAAAATTTTTCTTTATTTGTTACAATGTAATATTTATGTTTTAAGAGATAAAATGAAATACAAGCTTACAAAGAAACATACTTAGCTTATGAATTTGATTAAGTGTTCATTTTAGTTTAGAGATTTGTAGTTTGTGTTCTATTTAAACCTTTAAGGTTAAAATAACTTTCATCAACTTAACTTTAAAGTTTGTATTGTCCAAAAAGAAAATGCAACATAATTTTAAGGCAATGAGATGTCTTTTTTAACCTTCAGTACAAATTTAAAGGATTTTCATGGATTCTAATATACATCATGCTTTACTTTTTGGGGTTATATATGTAAGAATTTTTTTTTTATATTTCTTACAATGTAATATTTATGTTTTAAGAGATAAATTATTATGATTTCATGTTGATGATTATACACTTGATCACATATTTTTTTGGTTTCATTTTTTGGTTTGTCCATTTACAATACTAGTTTAGGTCTTGCATTTAATCAGATCACTTTTGTCATTTTAAATGAATGATTACAATACTACTAAGATAAATTGTTTATAATAATGATTTTTTTATCATACTCGTAATTTATTTTGTATTATTTTGTGGTTTAATATGACCAAGTTGTAATACAAATTGTTTATAATAATGATTCTTTTATCATACGCATTCATTACAACGTACTTTATTTTGTGATTTAATATGACCAAGTTGTATATTTTGACCAAATTTTTCATACTAGAAAAAGTACAATTAAAAACTTAGTGTACCACATGGTTATACATTATCTCTTATAAATTACAAAAACTATGTGAAAACAACCTTGAGAGCTCCTCGTTCAATATCACTCAAACCCATTGAAAAATAACTTGTATAAAGCAAGACACAATAATGAAGTTTAACATTCCATGTTGAAAGATATGATGGTTTTTAGAATGTGCGTTTCCACACTGAGTCATATTGTTCACGAAATTTTTAGATAAAACACTCAAACACAATGATTATCCATAAATCGCTTGAACATATATGATGGTGTAGGTCCAACGCAGAAACTTCAGGGTTGATTTGACTAGAAGCTACAAAATAAGAGAACTGAATCAAGCAAGTACCCAATAGAACGTGGTTAGATTCCATGGTTCAAAATAATGAGAAAGAAAATTAGTTTTTTTCATTTGAAATATTGTAAGAATTATTTTGAACTAATAAAAGTGTAAATATGGTATGTCAAAATCACATTATTATGTTTTAATAAGGTATTTTAAAATGTCAAATCCATTTTTACAATAAAAACAAAAATTTCATTAATCGAAAATTAATTTTACAAAAAAATTTAACAAAATTTTAATAATTAACCGCATTTTTTTTAAATATAAATTATTTAACTTTCTTTTATAAAATTGATTATCAAAAATTAGTTAGATAAATATCTTCTATTAAGCATTATGGTAACTCCGTTTAAGCATTATGATACTAGATGTGATTGGTTGACCATTCTAATTTTTGTCATTAAAGGACTTCCCATGTAAAGACCTATATGACAGAATTTGGAGCAATTTGCATGGTTTAAAGTCATTATTAACCAACTTTTATTTATACATTAATATTAATATTAATGGTTATAATATTAAGATAAAGAATACGGAGGACTCAAATTTGTAAATGTCGACTAAAGATTTTACAGTAATACTTTATATGTCCTTCTAAGAAATCTTTTTTTTCCACGGGAAAAGTTTCTTGTTTATATTCAGCAGTATATAAAATTTTTACAGTGAAGCATATAAAATGCCTTGCAAAACGGTGACCTGTGCTCACTATGGTCAGCACGTATCCTGAGAAGAGATTCTGTCACTCGTACGGTCATAACTGCCATACAGTCATACAGTCATACAGTCATAACGAGCAGATACCTGCCATTCCCACTCACTGTCTTGGTCTTTAGCTGAGTTAGAGTGTCTGACGAGCAGATAACTGCCATGATCTAACACTGATAGAATGTTTTATTCAATGGTATGCTATGTGCATCGCTTGGCCTCTCATAAAATGCGAGGAATCAACCTTCTTATATCTATACCATGAAATCCCCGAGAAGCCCGAGAGAATTGTAACCAAAACAGAGACCCTTATGCCAGTGGACTTTCGGATCCCAGATGTATTGTAACCAAAACAGAGACCCTGTTGCCAGTGGGATTTCGGTGACCTGGCGCCAACCACATCAGAGTTTAAGTTGAGTAGGGGGACCCTTGTTGCCATCCTCCCAACGGGCAAAAGTTATTAGACCAAGAGGCTGGGTTAGAGCTTGTTTAGATAGTTGGTCCACAGTGTTATTTTCATTAGATGTGAGTGCCAGTGAATCTCTTGAAGAGTGTTTTTTCTTCAGTGGTTCTCTCTTTCCAGCACTCCAGTGCTGCTGATTGGAGCTCGACCTTGTCGTTTATCCAGTCAATAATGACCTTGGAATATCCGAGAAGTAGAAAGTCTTCAATGTTCAGCCTTTGAGCCAGGATGAGGGAAGCCCATGCCCCTAGAAGTTCGTCCTTGGTGTTGGTTCCTTGTCCTTCGTTGAGCGTCCATCTGTAGGAGGTCTGAGAGCTGATGTATATGTGACCTCCTGCCCCACAAAGATTTCTGTCTAATTGAGCAACTCCATCGAACCAGGCGATGGCTTTGTCGAAGGGTAATGTTGTATTTG
>ML780966.1:499766-526444 GCA_009831015.1 Picea engelmannii
GGGCGGTCGACAAATGATAGGATGAGGTGTGTCACGAAGTTTGCCGAGGGATGTTTATCATAAAAAATGGTTGCATTCCTTGACAACCAAATATACCAACAGATGGTGGCTGGCAGCGAGGTGAAGAGTTGTTGTCTTGAGCACCAGGAGCTAAAGCAGGCGGGTGCTGAGGTTCCTCGCCACTGTGTTGTTAAATGTAATGACTCTGTGACTTGATGCCAGACTTGCTGAGTAAAGGTGTAGCTCACGAAGAGATGGTACGAGGTTTCACTATTCTCCTTGCACAGAATGCAACGGTTTGGGCCTGACCAACCCTTGTTTTGGAGGATATCCCAGACTAGCAATTTATTCTCCGTCAAAAGCCAAGTAAATAATTTGATCTTCAGCGGACAATTCCACTTCCACAACCGGTTGCACCAGGTCTGATCACGAGTGGGCCAGATTTCCTCTGTCAAGGCTTTGTAAATATTTCGGACTGATATGAAACCAGATTTATCGCCGCCCGTCCAGATGAGATTGTCAGGTCTCTCCTGAAGGCATATGCTCGCCTCATTTAGGTGTTGAGTGTATCTGATCCATTCCGCCGAGAGTTCTCTGTCTAATGACAACATGGAGCTAGTTTTCCAGGATTCACCAAGAGTGCAGCTGCTGAGGGGGGCTTTTAAGTGAAGGAGATAATGGAGGCATAAATTGTGTAGGTGCTCCAACAATCTAGAGGAGAGTTGGGTCTTTATTCTCATGCTGAGGATGTCGTCTTTACCAAGTTCAATAGCAGAACCATTGCCAAGTAGCCATGCGATCCAGTGTAGAAGAATAGGAAGTGTTCTTTGAAGATGTTTCCAAGTCTGTGAGCCCCTTAGTGGAGAGGGGGTGGCTGATCTGAGCCAGGAATGAACCGACAAGTGTGCAAGATATTTGTCTTTTATAAGGTTGTGCCAGATGCCAGGAACCATCAGAATACGCCAAAGTGTGTTTGCCGAGATGGCAAGGTAGGATAGGTGTAGGTTTCTCAGGCCCCACCCACCTAGTGCTTTAGGTTTTGAGAGAGTTTCCCACCTACATAAATGGAGACCTATGTTTTGCTTGCTGTTTTTCCAAAGAAAAGCAAAGATCATCTTGCGCAACTTTGTTAGCACTGATTGTGGGATGTATTCCAACGCCATCCAATACACCGGGAGGCTTTCCAGGACAGCCTTTATCAAAATGTATCTGCCGCCAATGGACAAACATCTATTGCACCAATGTTGAATTCTGCGTTCAAACTTTTCATACAACCAGCCCCAGTCCTTTGCTTTGTATCTTGTTGGTTTGATAAAGTATCCGAGATAGGTGAAGCCCATATCCAGATCTCGAGAATCAATGCCAAAGAGTGTTTTTAACTCCAATAGGAAAGTTGCCTTCGCACTTGTGGCCAAGAATAAAGACTTCTGATAATTTATTTTTAGGCCTGTAACAGAGCAGAAGGCAATTAGCACAGTAAAGATTTCTTTCCATTCAGACATGGAAACCGATGTCATAATTATCACATCATCTACGAAAAGTAAATGTAATATTTGAGTCAGTCTTGAAGCTCTGATTCCCGTTAGATTGCCATCTAATTTACTTCTTTTTAACAAGATGCTGAGGCATTCTAAGACTAGAATGAAGAGTAGGGGTGAGAGGGGACATCCCTGTCGTAGTCCTCTTTCGCTGTGGAAAGTCTTTGTAGCCTCGCCGTTGATTAGAACTGCTAGGGAGGCGGTGGTTAAGCAGCCCAATATCCAGTTTGTAGTGGCTACCCCAAATCCACATTGGATCAGGATGAGATGAAGGAAGTTCCAGTTTACACAGTCGAAAGCCTGTTTTAGATCTAGTTTTAGGAGGATGGCAGGAATGTTTTTTGTTTTTATGCTTTGTAAGCACTCCTGTGCAGTGCCTATTGCATCAAGGATTTGTCTCCCCTTGATAAAGCCAAGCTGCTCTTCTGCCAATGCCCGGGAGAGAAGAGGGCGAATCCTGTTTGCAATGATCTTGGTGATGATCTTGTAGCTGAGGTTACACAGCGAGATCGGTCGGTAGTCCAAGAATTGTCGGGGATGATTCTGTTTTGGAATCAGGACAATGTAAGTACTGTTTAGTTGTTTGTTTACCAGTCCTCTAATCCTCAAATCCTCAACGGCCTCCAGCAGGTCTTGATCCATTAAATCGAAGTAGTGTAGGTAGAGTTCCGCCGTCCATCCATCGGGACCGGGGTTTTTTTTGTTTTTTGAAACCTTTTATTACCTGTAGAATTTCCTCTTTTGTGCAGGGAGCTTCCAGTGCTCTCGCGTCCTCTTCAGTGACCATCTGTGGGAAGAGTTGAGCTGTATCTGCCTGGTCCTGTATGGAGAAGTTGTAATCTTTTTTGAAAAAATTCTTGTAGTAGTTGTGTGCCTCTGTTTTGATGTCTTCTAACCTGTGGGCAGTGCTGCCATTCTCTACCTCAATATCCCAAATCAGTTTTGTATTTCTACGGTGGCTTGCAAAGAGGTGGAAGAATCTGGTATTGCTGTCTCCACTACTAATCCAGAGCGCACGACTTTTTAAACGCCATCTTATCTCATCTGCCTGGAGTATGTGCAGTCGGGTTGCCTCTAGCGTGTGTAGCTTTGCATCAAAACCAGTCTTCTGATCAGTTCGCGCCTTGAGCCAGTGTAAACAAGATATTTGTAGTTCGAGCTTGCGCAGGGTGGCTGTTTCAAGCGCTTTTTTCCGTTTCAGCCAAATTATAGAGTTAGTTCTTAGACTTTTTAGTTTTCTGATTAAATTGCCTTGTGCGTCCCCCGGTAGAGAGAGAGAGGGATCGGTCCAGACTTTTTTTACAATCCGGTCGAATTCAGTCTCCAGCATCCATGCCGGATTGAATTTGAATGGGTAGCTCGTCCCCGACTTACCTTTTCCAAGTTGAAAGCAGATGAGAGTGTGGTCGGACAGGTAGGTCAGGTCGACCCAGGCCCGTGCCCTGTGTGTTGAGAGCAGCTCTTCGGAAATCAAGAATCTATCAAGGCATTTTTCAATGCTGGAGGAGCCTGTTCTTCCATTTCGCCATGTTGGCAGTAGATCGGCTGGTTCTAAGTCGACTAAAGCATTTTTTGAGAGAAGCGAGTTGATGAAGGTCGCTAGTGTGTCAGTTTTTGCCTTGGCGCCCCATATTTCTTTTATGCTGAGCATAAATTTCAGGTCTCCGACGATTATGAGATCTTTTATGGCTAGAAGGCCCAGGCTGTCCAGCCTCTCCCAGAAACATCTGCGATCCAGGCACAGGCCGTAAGTATTGAGCAGGGTCAAGGAGGAGTTGAGTTCGTAACAGGTGCCAGTTAAAAGAATACCACTCGGGCTGAGCAAAGGCGTAAAATCAAAATGTAAAGGATCCCAGGCCGCCAGGAGTCCGCCTGAGCTTCCAATGGAGCTAGCTCCACAGGCCATCCAGTCAGGTCTGAGGGCAAAAAGAAAGTTTCTTGCAGCTTCAGCTTCCGCTAGCGTTTCTTGTAAAAAAATTACTGTCGGTCTGATCTTGTCAAGTAGATGTTTCATGGAGGCTAGTTTCAGGAGTCCTCCAACCCCTCTGATGTTGAGGGAGATAAATATCATGGTTTAGCCCTAGCTTGGGCTTTAATTCCTCTAAGGGCCTGGTTTGATAGATCAATAGGTTGTGAAGCTGAGCTTGAAGCCTTTGCGTTTGCCTTTTTTCTTGCGTTGCGTGTTTTGAGAGGCGAGATCTCCGAGGCCAATCCTCTGGACCAAGAAGGGGTTGTTGCACTATTCTCAATCATGCCTGTGGTCGATGATGAGATACCAGTGGGCTGGATGTGTTGTTTGACAAGGTAAAGCGGTAATGGGATAGAATCAAAGGGTAGAGGGGAAGCTAGTGAGGAGGATTGGAGCAGTTGGTCCAAGTCCCTGGCCGAAAATGGCTGTATTGTGTAGCCAGGGGGGGGTGTGGGTTCTCTTACCGGGAAATCAGAGTCAGTGAAGGGTTGAGTGAGAGTGTGTTCACTATGAGGGGAGGGATTTTGCGAGAGTGGGGAAGAGCGGGCGTTGAAGGGCTCACTCGACTCCAGTGGAGGTACCAAGGCATCTAGCCGTGCAGGGATGGTGGGCGACAGAGGCAAAACTGTGTTTTCAAAAGCAGGGGCCGGTTGTGTGGAGTTTGAAGCCTGTGAATTAATCTTGAGCCTCTCCCAAGCTGATAGAGTTTTGTAAAGCGATGGACAGTAAAACATTATCTTGCTTACCAGTGAGTCATCTTGTGAAACAATGTTCATTTCTTGCTATTGAGTTAGTGACCCTCCTGCAGATGCATCATACTGTGTGTCGTAGCCATTTATCCTTACCTCTTCCGACGAGGTCAGGATAAATGATGGTTCTACCATCAATTGAATGATGATATCTCGGGTGCGCATTAAATCATTTTATGTGTTATTTTCATTGACTATAACGTCCGCACAAATTTTAGTGCATGCGTTACACTTTCCAACAAACTTTCATTAAATTTCAAATTTCCGTAGTGCACATAACATCATAAGATATTAAGAGGCAAAGCACCGTTACTTGCTCGTTCGTTTAATACATTGTAGATTGCCATGGGCATTGGGGATGAAAGAATGGATGGGAATTTTTATCATAAGAAAATACTTTATTATAACATTTTAATCATTAATATTTTAAAATTAAAATTTCACTGTTCTATTTTTATATTTTAAAAATAAACTTAAAATGGTCTTATTTCTATCGACTTTATTTTAATTTGATTGTATAGTTGGATGGTGGGAAAGATTATCTAAAAATTCAACTTTATGGTTCAGCCCTTAGATATCTTAAATCTAAAATCTGGTTGAGCACTTTGATAACTGAAATCTAGAATCACATTAAAGAGACCCTTTTATAGGATAGAGCATATGTCAATTCAATTTCCATTAATTAATTTAAATTTTTAATCATAAACATATCAGATATAAAATTTTATTATTTTTTTAATTCAATGAAATAATATAAAATTTATTATTTTTTTATGATATAATGTTAATATTAAAATTTTATTTTTAATTTGAACATTTTATTTATTTTGAGATCTACATTAACATAAAGTAAAATTTACAATTCATAAATTTTATAGATTAAAAAATTCCTATTCATATTAACATAAAATAAAATGTCCAAATCATAAATTTTATGGATTATAAAATTACTTATCTGATGTTTTCTCTTTATAAATATATGTTAAGTTTTTTTTTTTTTAAGTAAAAAGCGAATCCTGTTATATTAAAGCTTCAAAAAAGAAATACACCATGACATACAGGCGCTAGCTGTCCTACCTATGCAGGAAACCAAGACAGTTGGCCTGTCCAGAATAGCATGCAAAATCAAACAATTCGTTTCGCCACCCTGCCCGTAGGAAACCAGGGTGCATGTCCATTTTCATCAGCGGTTTAGTAAGGCCTATGCTAACGCTAACCATGCTAATGCTAACCAGGCTAACAACTAAAAGAGCTACATCTCTGATAAACATCAAAAGAAAAGGAGTTGAAGACCATGCTAAACAGAAGAACCTACTCACCGGAGCCCTCGCATTCTTCCTTCGCCTTGCCGCTGCTGATAGGAATGACATAGAGCTGAGCGCAGGTGGGGCACTGTCGTCGTGGTGTGGCACTGGAGTAGGCTGCGTATAGCATGTCCAAGCCCTGGCTGACGCGGACAGCCCTGAAAATTTAGTCATCCACCATATTGTGGACCTCAAAGATCAAGTTCAGGTGCTCCGGGTGGAGGAGTGGTGGCAGGGGCGGCAACTCTGGTTTGGCATTCGTATCCTGGTGACTCTGCGTCTTCCTCTGCGGCTGCGAGTCTATGGTGCAACCCGAAAGCTCCTCCTCAACCAGGCAGGTGGCGAACTCTTCATTAGGGGTGTCGTTGGGACCGTGTGTCTCTCTCGAACTGGGCTGTGGTGCTGTTGCTTCAATGCACGCCGGGGGGTTCCAATTATCCATAACTGTAAACATTCGACTCTCAGAGAAGTCCGGGGGGAGCTCCATAGTTGGAATTTCCTCGACGTAGGTTCTTGGGGGCGAGTTTGTTGCTATGGTCTCCTTGCGTCGTTTCCTCTTAGCCATAACCAGAGCCCGTTCAAACCACTTATGTCTTTTCCTCCTGGAATCCGCCGTGTACCATCCTGCTCCTCTGTGGGGTCTTCCCTCGCCCTCGACATAGTGAGAATGAGGACCAATGCCAAGATGTTTCCTTCTCTTCTGTTCCTTCTCTGCTCTATGGTCTGCGAATACATTCTATGAATTCTGGTGAGGCGGATTCAATGATGATTTTAGGGGCTAAATTTCGCTCATGGGCTAATTTTCCATGGTTTTTCCAAAAACTATATTAGCTATTTTAAAAATGATTCACCCAAATTCTATATGATAAAATTATTTTACGTTAAAAATCGCCAAAATTTTATAAAAAACTATATAAAATCCTTAGAAATTTGAATATTTTTACAAAAACATCGCCAATCATTTATAGTTGGCATATGAAGGATTAGTAAGATTTGCCAAGGTTTCTACATTTTAAAATAAATTTCCATCCTTAAAATCATCCCTGGGCGGATTATAGCATAAACAATGGCTGCATCCATTAAAACCGAGAGTTTAATGCTCTAGCTAGCCGGCCTGTTCTCGCACGTGAGAGGCCCCATCGAAGGACGGAGCCCAACAAAGGTGAGAGCCCTCATAAATGGCGATTGTGCTAGGGTGGTTGGCCCCCATAAATGGCCTCTCTCTACGCGCCTCCACATGCCCTTTCCTTTCTGCGTGGCACCCCATCTTGAAGATAAATATATGTTAAGTTAGAGTCAAATTGGGAGGAGAAAATCTTAAGGGACCTAAAACTTGAGTCTTAGGAAAAACTATTTTTAAGTTTTTATGTTTAAATAAGAAAAACTATTTTTAAGTAATTTTTAATAAATTTTTATTAATTACAAAGAAGGTAAGTGAGGAAAAATTATCTCCAAATAATTTGTAAAAAAAAAATAAAAATTTAAAAAATTCACAAATAATATAAAATATATATTAAAACTTTAATAATATTATTATTTTATGTTATACTAAATATTACATTTTATTTTATTTAAGTATATTTGAGAATTAAATATAATCAATGTGAATGATTATTCATAATTAGCTTATTAATCATTAATATGCAAAAAGTTAAAATTTGTGGATTACCTTTATACAATATGGCATGGTCTAATTATGTAATGAATGTTTTCTTGTAACATTAGAATTTGGTTAAATAAAGGTATATTTTATTTTTCCACTTTAGAAGTTTAAATAATTTCAATAATATGGTTTACTTATCATTTCACTATGTATATAATTTTGATATAATAAAATTATGAATATTTTTAAAATGTTTATTAAATTTTAATTTTAATTATTTTTCAACAATTTAAGTTTATTTCAAATTGGGAAAATTATATAAAAATGTATTTGACCATAAACAAAACTTCAAATTTCTGGATTGGGTGTCCTCTTCCCAACCATGACAAAAATGGATTTTGTTTGAGCCTACACCCACTTTGAGACACCAGGGGGACGCTATACAACATTCCAGTCATGTTCCCTCATAAAATTCTATACATCCTTCATCGTTGCAGCTGGGAGTATGCCAGGAGTCAATGGAAGAGGTTGAGTTTGGTCCTGGTGATCATAATAATGTCGATTCCATTACTCCCATTAATGTCTTCAAAATAGATGAAGAGCGCCTCTAGCCTGCTCGCGTCATTTCACAGCGAGCTGCCATTGATTTTAGGTCGTGATTCAAAAGGGATGACAATCTCATCGGTTGGAATGAGGATTTCTAGGTCTTCACCTCCCCCTTTGATAATCAACTCGATGAAGGTTGGGTATCTTCTCCTTCATTCAACACATGGGCTCACGATTTGGAAGGATGATTTCCTTCTGATTATGATTTTCATTTTGGTAAGGACACAACCAGCTGGGTTTTCTCTTTATATATTTCATTTACAGGGTTTGAAGGGTGTTTGGATGAAGGGTTGTGACCTCCTCTCTCACCAGTTCTGGGTTTAACCTTCTGCCTCCATGTGTATGTTATCTCATCTCCTCCCTCTACACACTATGTCTCTCCTTGTAATATTCCAGATATAAAAAGTATGTAGAACAGAAATAAATAGCTAGAAATGGTAGATGAACATCAATATAACCATAACAACACCATAATAATACCAAAATGATACCAGAATAACTCTAGAAAGAGCACTTTGATTATTGAGAGCAATGTTCACTCGCCTCTTCGAGGAGGAAATCTCCAGCAAATCATAGCTCTATTACAATAATATCCAAGACAAAAATGCTCATACGCTCGACTCCTATTTATACTAAATATGTCTATCAAAAGAACCATCTAGAGGAAGATCCTTCTAGAAGCGGAAGCTTCTATTAGGTCTTCTTTCATTTGACTTATTCTTCCTTATTGCTAGGCCTTATTAATATTGACCTTTATTACATGGAAATATATTATTCTACCTACGTGAGGGGTTAGGTCCCTAACATGTCCTCACCCTAAAAAAACAATGTTTTCCTCGAGGATTGATATGGTGAAATTGTTGCAATATGGTAGTTGGTTCCCAAGTGGCATCGACTGGAGATATATCTTGCCACTGGAATAACACTTCCTTGATGGTTTGTTGATGCAGTCGACGTTCACGCTGGTCCAAAAATGCTTGTGGTTGTAGCCAAATGGAGCCTTCTTTGTCCAACTCAGAGAGGTTGGTTTGAGTTTGGTACTTAGTTCCAATCACCTTCTTTAAGTAGGAAACATGAAAAATAGGATGGAGTTTAGAATGACTGGGAAAAGATAACTGATAGGACACCTATCCCACACGCTTGAGAATGGTCTAAGGACCATAAAATTTGGGCACCATTTTTAGACAATGGTCATCCTTGAGGGAATTTTTCTTGTAAGGTTGTAGTCAAAGAAACACCTGATACCCTTCTGTAAATTCACGTTCAGAGTGACCTTGCTCTTCTTGTTGCTTCATGTGATTCTGGGCCATGACCAAATTATCTTTGAGGGTACGGAGAATACCCTCTCGAACTGTAAGTGTTTGGTCAACCACTTGGACCTTCGAGACACCTGATAAATATGAGAGAACTGAATGTAGATTTTTTCCATATAGCGCTTCAAAAGGACTCATGCGCGTAGTTGTATGGTATGAAGTTTTGTACCACCATTAAACTAGTAGTAACCATTGAGCCCACTGATTCTTCCTTTCCAATGAAAAACACCTCAAATATGTTTCCAAATATTTGTTGGCAACTTTTGTTTGACCATCAGTCTGGGATGATAAGATGTGTTGAGATGCAATTGGGTGCTTTGTAGCTTGAACATTTCTTTCCAAAAATTGCAGGTGAAAGTTGGGTCACGATCAGAAACAATAGAATGCGGCATGCCATGAAGCTTGAAGACCTGATCCATGAAAATTTGAGCCACAGTAGATGTTGTAAATGGGTTTTGAAGACAACGTAAATGAGCATACTTGGAAAGACGATCAACTACCACCATGATGATTGCTTTATTTCCCAATTTAGGTAATCCTACAATAAAATTCATAGAGATATCCTACCAAATAGCAGGTGGAATCAAAAGCGGTTGCAGTGTGCCAAGATATTTGAATGTTTTGCCATTTTTTCATTGACACACATCACATTCAACCACAAAATTATGAACTTCATATTTCATACCCTCCTAGGAAAAAGAACGTTTGACCTAGTCATAGGTTTTCATAAACCAAGAGTGCCCAACTGTGGGTGTAGCATGAAGCTCGAAAAGCACTGTGGATTTGAGTTTTGATTGTTTACTTAAATACAAATGACCTTTATATCAAAGCTCATCATTGAGGCAAGAATAGCCCGGGGAAACTGGAGAATTTGACTGCAACGAGAGGTGTCTCAATCTTTCTGTAATTCTTAACAAACTTGTGATAATAACTTGTTAAACCTAGAAATCCCCGCAAGCTTTTGAGAGTCTTTGGGTGAGGCCAATATTACATAGCTTCAATATTTTTAGGATCCACCCTGACATCATCCTTGCCAACAAGATGACCCAAGTACTCAACTTCTGAGGTGCCAGAAACACATTTAGATTGTTTGAGGAAAATTTGGTGCTGAGAGAGTAGATGGAGAGCTCGATCCACATGAGAAAGATGGGTTGTCCAGGTTTTGTTGTAGATGAGGATATCATCAAAGAAAACTAAGACAAACTTATGGAGAAAAGGACGAAAAGCATGATTCATGAGGCTCTGGAAAGTGGAGGGAGCATTACACAAGCCAAATGGCATGAACAAAAACTCGTAGTGGCCCTCATGAGTTCTAAAGGAAGTCTTAGGAATGTATGCCTCTTTCATACAGATCTGATGGTAGCTAGAATAAAGATCAAGTTTAGTAACGAACTGGGCACCACTTAATTCATCCAAGAGGTCATCAATGACAGGAATGGGAAATTTGTCTTTAATGGTGAGTTTGTTGACGGTGCAGAAGTCAGGACACATGCACCAATAACCTTCTTTCTTAAGGACCATGACCACAAGAGAAAAGTAGGGGCTCGTACTAGGGTGGATAACAACTGCGTTGAGAAGTTCTTGAACCATTTTCTCAATTTCATTTTTTTGGGAAAAGGGGTGATGATAGGGACAAATATTGGGAGGAAGGAGTCTTGGGACAAGGGGAATCGAATGATCATAAACACCATAAGAAGGAGGGAGTCCCTGGAGAGTGGAAAAATCCACTTGATGTTTAGAGAGGATGGATTGGAGGTCCTGCGGCACAGAGGGTGTCTCAGTTGCTTGTATGGCATGGAGTTGGGAAATAATGCCAGAATGACCTTCCTTGAGCATATTTTCCATGTGATGGGAACTAATTATCTATAGGGAACTGAAAATGATGCCTTGGAACTTATATTGTTTTCTCTCCTGGTCGAATTGCATGGTTAATTCCTTAAAATCCATGAGGATGGGACCCAAAGTCCTTAGCCATTTTTCACCCGAAACAATGTCACAACCTCCCATGTCGATAGAAAACATATGATATTTAAGGTGGTATTCACCAATTTGGAGATGCACATTTTCACACCCCCCTCCACATTTCATGGACCCACCATTGGTAATCATGATTTGGAAATTATTGACTGCGCAGATATAGAAATTAGTTTATTGGGAAATGCGGTGATGAATAAAATTATGGGTTCTTCCACTATCAGCAAGAATGATGACCTTCCTATGCTTGATGTAACCAATTAGCTTGATGGTTTGGGGAGCAGAGAATTCAGTGAGAGCATTTAGGGAAATGACCGGTTCTACTTCGGGAGGGTCCAAGGGAGGGGTGATGTCATTGAGTTCAGGTGACACAGAAACAAGGGGAGCCTCAACATCCTCTTCTTAAACATCCTCTGAGATGACTATAAAAATCTTGTGTTCCTTACACTTGTGTCCCAAAAAATATTTGTCATCACAATTATAACAAAGGCCTTTGAGTTTTCATTCATCCATTTCAACCCTGGTCAATTTTTGGATCTTTAGTGGAGTAGAAGGAGGAGGGGGAGTTATGGGTTTAGTGCGAGGAATAAAGGAGGGTTTTTGTTTTGAGAAGAGACAGACTGTTGTGCTTCCTTATCTCTTTTAGTAGCTTCAACCCAAATATGAGGCCGAGCCATGAGGACATGAGCACGAATCTCATCCTCGAGGCCACTAATAAAACAATCTCGGAAAAAAGCATCAGACATGCCCTCTGTATGAAAATCTAGTCTCTCGAAAGAAGCTATAAAGTCTTCCACGGTGCCAGATTGTTTCAACTTTGTCAAACGACCTAAATGGTTGGTGTGAGTGTCAAAGAATTCATAAAGCTCTGCCACAAAGTGTGTCTAAGCCACATACCCTTCGTGGACATTTTTTCTCCATTGCCACCATTTTTGACGTTCTTCATCTAAATGGAGAACACCATACTGAAGTTTGGCCAACTCATCCGTAATTCCATACAAGGAGAAATATTGTTCCATTTGAGTTACTACCCTAAAAAAAATTAACCCACAATTTTCTTCCTAGGAAGGTGCTCTGATACCACTTGTAATATTCCATATACAAAAAGTATGCAGAACATAAATAAATAGCTAGAAATGGTATATGAACAATAATATAAGAAAAACAACACCACAATAATAACAAAATGATACCAGAATAACTCCAGAAACAACACTTTGATTACTGAGAGAAATGTTCACTTGCCTCTTCGAGGGGGAAACCTCCAACAGAGAAGATCTCTATTACAATAATATCCAAGACACAAATTCTCATACCCTCGACTCCTATTTATAGTAAATATGTCTGTCAAAAGAACCATCTAGAGGAAGATCCTTCTAGATTCAGAGCCTTCTATTAGGTCTTCTTACATTGGACTTATTCTTCCTTATTGCTATTCCTTATTAATATTGATCTTTATTACATGGAAATACATTATTCTACCGATGTGAGGGGTTAGGTCCCTCACACTCCTTCTCCCTGTGCTTGCACTTATATGCATGGCCCCCCGAGGAAGATGATCTTGTCACCCTGTTTCTACCCATATCCATGTTGTCAGAGATGAAAAAGTGGTAGTTGATTTATACATTGCCTTCGTCCCTGCTAGCACCCAGATAGCCATGGATTCCTTGGAAAAGAATTTTTTTCTTGTTTGATTCTTTACAGAAGACGAGGAGGTCGAGGTTGAAGTAGGAGGTATAGTTGCTAATATGAGTTTCACTCAATCCATCAATTCCATTTTTTTCCGAACTATGGAACTCTACTGGCACACTAATATTCTTGTTTCTTTTCGGCTTCTCCGTAAACATGAGGAATTTAGGTAGCTCAAGAGAAGAATGGAATCCCTTGAGATCCATAGTGCTTATATCTCAAAAATCATCACATGGATGATAAATCGGTTGGGTGGTACTTTCTCTCCCCCGAAAAACCATTACTAAGGTCCAAAATCCTCACGCTACTTCCCAAAGGACTGCATCTTCTTCTACCCAAAGGGCCACCACTACTGCTCCTCAACTACATGTTTCTCAAGATCACGGATCGAAAATGTTTCTGTTTTATTTTCTCTTTTTGTCCATGTCATTTAGTCAACTATAATATAGTCATAGTTAAACAGTTGTATAAGCATGCTAATACAATTGTTTTACTAGCCTTAAGACATCTAAAAATCTTATTATCCCAGTTTCCCCATCCGGGAAGGTTCCTTTTTATGCTTAGAGACTGGCATGTTCTCTTGGAGTTGGACTTGATATTCCCTCTGTATATATTTTTTCAATAGTTAATATAATCTTGCTTACTAAAAAAAAAAAAAATCTTGAATAATAACATAACTTTCATCATATCTAAAATATTTTTCAAATTTCTTAGTATTAACTACAAATATAATTGTCAATTATTCTTAGCACAACTGATTGAGGTGTGGGTTTCTTTTTCTATGCGACCCAAGTTTAATACCCTTAAGGTGTGTTTAGTTAGGAGGAGACACCCAAAAATCCAACCATGTCAAGGGTTGGTGTGTCCTTGAATGCTTGTGATTCTGGGGGGATTTTGATGACTTACATACCCCTGAGTTGTGATTTTTTATCCAAGTGATGAGAATTTCTAACCAAAAAAAAAAACACAACTATAATTAAATACTTATTTAATTCAATAAATTTTTGGAATGCACAAAACTAGTTACATAAAATATATATTGTATTCCTTTTTAATAATATTTATATATATACACTTTGATTTGGAAAGAAAATATAATGTTGAAAGAAAAAACATTTATAAATTGTTCTTTCACTATTCCTAGTCAAAATTCACCCCAAGACAACCCTTTTCTTCTTTATCAACCATAATTTTGGGATAGGGATTATATCAATATATTTTGTAGGATTTTGTATTTACTATGAATGTGGACCAATGTTTTTAATGTAAGTTTTAATTATCTCTAAGGGTAAATTTTGGCAATTTTTTTCTAATAAATCATTGAATATGAAATCATTATTTTTATTATTTTATTAATGGCTAAGAATATGTGTTTTGTATTTCAAAGGCATAGGTTCAAATCTATAAGGGGTGGGGTATGTATACTTCCTTATAATTTAGAGTCAAGTTGTTGTGGGGAGGGGGTCCCTTGTTCCACAAACAAGGGTGTCTCATACACCAATTTGTAACCTTAAAAATAGATTATTATTATTAGTAGTAGTATACTTTTTAATGTAATTTATGTTTATAATATAAATGCATAGTTTTTAAGACTACATTTTAGGTAAGGGGAGCTCAC
Organism: Picea engelmannii; assembly: GCA_009831015.1. Lineage (NCBI taxonomy): Eukaryota > Viridiplantae > Streptophyta > Pinopsida > Pinales > Pinaceae > Picea > Picea engelmannii. The sequence goes on from ML780966.1 coordinate 514,130, forward strand.
ACAAATTTGATGGTTCAAAAAGTGGCAATGGGGCTCATAGAAATGCTGACACACATGAGCATGTTCATTTTATTATAAACGCTCATGTGTTCATGATCATGTAGCATTGACATTCCCTGAACCCCTATGTAGACTTGCCAACTCTGCACCAAGTCATTGTTTTCATAAACATATGCACATTCCTAAGTGTGTGCATGCTTCTAATCATGCAGACTGTAATATCCCCAAGGACGAGCCCTGTTGTAATCATGTTTATGAATTGTAAATCATGTTTTATAGGATGATGAGCCAAGTTAGTATAAGCTGGTAAGGCTTATGAGTTTATTAGGACAGAGAGCCTAAGTGTTAAGGCCGCGAGCCTGTTTTTGTATATGTAATTATGCAGAACATTAATAAAAATATAAACACCATTGTGTGCAGACTGACCACATGAATGAGTGATGGGAGACTAAGCTTCCACAGAGTGGGTAAGGGATTGGGGGCTGGAAGGTTGGAAAGAGAGGCTAAGTGTTGAGCCTAGGGGCTTAATTCCTTGGGAATAATATTTTAATATTATTCCAAAAGCCATGTGAAATATATGTTTTGTCCTAAGTTCTTGGAGAGGAACACATGCTGATGGAGTGCATGCAGCTTCATAGGTGACATGTGTCGACCCAGGCACATGCAGTTAAAAACTGCAGAAGTCATCCATGGAGGGGGTCGCTCCTCATTCCATCATCCTTTACGTCTGATTTTGGATACCCTCACGTAGTTCTGAGAACCAGAAAACCAAGACGTCTTCCTGAAGACCAAAACATCATCCATCCGATTCCATTATTGGTCTGCATTTGTCCTTGACATACCTATGCACCGTTGAGAGAACTGGTCAAGAGGGGAAAGTTGACTTGTGAGTTCAAGAACCCAGTCTATCCTCCACTGCAGAGCTGAATCTGTACCCGATCTATCTGTAGGTTCCTTCTTTTTGTTTTCCTGAGTGGGGTTGTGTTGTGGCTATCCTCACCATGTGAGAATTGAGTCGTAAGGGGCTAAAGAACTGGGTTGTAAGGCCCTTAGTTGAAGAGGTAGTCTGTCAGGTCTGTGAGAAGCTATTTCCAGGTGAAGGAGTCTACTGGGAAGTGGTATTCTTCTAGAGAGAGTCCAACACCAGCTACAGAGCTATAAGACTTCCTGATCTGGCCTGTTACCGAGACCTAGAGAGGGAGGTGAAGCACTAATGGATTGTGCTTGTGAAGGTGTATACTCTCGGGCGGAATGGGCATGTGGAGAATGAGAGTCTGTGAGTAGTGGGCGTAAGAAGGAATCCTGGGAAGAATCATTCCAGTTATTATGTCAGTTTTACCTGTAACCACAGCCTAGACTAGGAATCCTTGCCTTGGGTGGAGCTTAGTCCCAGCTCGGGGGTGACTCACTGCTGAGCATGATGAGTAGTGTAGTCTAAGGCTGGGAGGTTCGTGGAAGGCCTACACGTAGTTGGTGGAATCACGCCAGTAATAAAAGATAAGTGTTAATTTTGTACTTAATTTATAAGTATATGCATGCCTGTGATTCTTGAAATATTATCATGTATTCCGCTATAATCATGAACAACTGTTAATCCCATTAAACTTGCATGTTAGTCGTAATTATGTGATTACTCTGTTTGGTTTAGTTAAATGTGTGTAATATGACTTAATTCATTATATATATATACGTATGAGAATGTTGTTTCCGCACAGTAGCGTTTTCCCGATCGTGGGGTTGACGACCGGGGACATTACAGTATGGTATCAGAGCGTGGTTTACAACACTAAACCTGAATGGGATGGATAAGTGGTCATTGGACCTGAAGTTCAGGTGGGAATCATGTTTGGAAGAACCAATTTTTGGACCTTTGAATGTTCCTGAGTGCCAAGGAGTCACTTGGTTGTGTTACAAATCTCAAGAGGTGTAGCGGTATTATAAAACCCATAGCTGATGTGGTATATGGTCACAGGGAGAGAGAGATCTCAACACATGAAGTGTTGGAGCCGTTGGATCTAATCGGTAGGAAAGGAGACCCCTTATGACCATTAGATCCAGATAAGGGGCCAGAAGGATATCCGAGAAGCCTTTCGGGAGTTTGCTTGTTGGGAAAAAGTGGGGAGCGCTGAGACACAGAAACCCGAAAACCCGAGAAGATCTACTCCATAGATCTCGGAGGAGGGCTCGACCATTAAATCTTGTGGAGTTGCGCTCGAGTTAGTTGTTAGAACCTTTCAGATTTCGTAAAGTCGGGAGATGGGAAGTGAGGAGAGGTGAACATTTCCAAAACCCAAAAACCCAAAATCCCGAAATGATCTCCACTGTAGATTGTAGGAGAGGAGCTTGAACGTTGGATCAAGTAGATGAATAGACCATAATTTTGGAATTTCGGCAAATGAAAGTTCGAAATGTGTGGATGCATGAACTTGCGATGCTTGAAACTGCGAAATGAAAAGTGAAAGTGGTGGGACCCTATGACGTCGTTGGAAGTGATGTGAACCTTCTTAAGGACACCATGTGTCACTACCTTGGTTGGAGACAGCTGTGGTGTGGGCCTAGGGGGAGAGAGGTTGGAAGTTCGAGATTCGGGAGTTGGAGAGGGAAGCGAGTGCGAGAACCTCCGGGACCAAAACCTCGAAGCCCCAAAATCCTGAAATCTAAAGTTTCGTTTGGAGAGCCTTGTAGCACCTAGCAGTTTACCGTTTGATCATGGCCCGTGGACGCATGGGTTGGGGACTAAGAAAACGGGGTCTATCGCTCGGAAATTGCAGAGCCAAATAGAGCTCAGAAAATTCGTGGAATCGAAACTTTTTCTTATTCACGTTGGTTTATGAATGTTGTAGTTTTATTAAGGGTTTAAGGCCTGACAAAATTCAGTTGACTGCACATTGTGTGTGTAGAGTTCAATGAGTGTCAGGACAACCGCGAATCGATGCCGAGTATAGAAATGGAGGAGGTGTGGACTACCTCTAATTCAGAGAATGAAAGAGAAGGAAGGGATGTCAACTTGGGAGTCGAAGGATCGAACTCCAATGGGTACGATATAAAATTGGATAAGGAAGGGAATATGATGAAAATCATTGAAAGATTGCAGAAAGATGCCCAGGCTCGCCGAGCCGATAGCTGAAAGCTCATGAAGGTCAGGGATCAACAGGGTGACTTCAACTTAAAGATGTTGAAGAGCCTAGAAAGAATAGAAAGAAAATTGGAAAAGGAGAGTGACATAAACAAAACAAGGAATCGCAGGACTCCTGAGAGAAAAAGAAGACCGAGGAGTGGTAGCAGACATTGTTGTCACTCCCCAAAGCATTCTGGTAAGGAAACACATAGTAGTTCAAGCTCATCCCCTACCAGAAAACACCGAAGATCTGGAGTGGATGAATTGAAAGGGGAGATGAACAAGATTAAGACTCCTATGTTTGATGGAGAACATAAGAAGGAGGAAGATGTCGAAACATGGTTTCTTGGCATGAGGAAATATTTCCAACTACAGAATTATTCCTCTCATGCAGAAGGAAGAATTGCGATGTATCAACTAAAAGGAAAAGCATCCCTGTGGTGGGATCAGCTTGGGCAGGTGCAACACATTAGAGAGAAAGATATCACTTGGAAGGAATTCAAGAGGTATTTCGAGAGGAAATACCTGACTAAAAGATACTATGACAGAAAGATGAAGGAGTTCTTCTAACTCAAGCTAGGCAGCATGACCATTGATGAATATGAACGAAGGTTTTTGGAATTACCGAAGTATGTTCCATTCATAAAAAATGAGGCTGTCAAGATTCAAAGGTATCTGAGTAGACTGCCACCTCCCATTGGTGAAAAGATTTAGTATGATGATCCTAAGACTATGGAAGAAACAATAAGAAGAGAGAAATGATTATACGAACAACAAAGAGAAAATCCTACCTTTTAGAAGGCTTGGGATGACCAGAAGAAGTTTAAGAAAGAACAGAGGTAGAAGGGAAACAAGCCTCCCCTTTTTAGAAATAGTCCTCAAGGAAAACCATCATTTAGAGAGCCAAGAATGGCTGAAGTGGGGGAACAAAGGCGGAGATAGATGCCCATTCAGTTTTGGGACTGTAAAGAGGACCACAAGTACAAAGATTGTCCCCATAAAAATGGAAAAGAAAGAGCTATCCATAATGTTCAACAAGATGAAATAGTGGAGGACATGGGTAGTAGAATGCCAAGGATCTATGCGGCCCTGGACAACAAGCAATATGAATTTCAGTTGCACATGATTGAAGTGGAAGGTATGATTAACAACCAACCATTTATTATTTTAATTGATTCAGGGGCTAACCATAGTTATGTAGATCCTAGGGTGGTGGAAAGTTTGCATTTATCAAGAAACAAACATGAAAAGTCTTGGTTAGTTCAGTTGGATACATGAACCAAGAGGAAAGTCATTGAGTTGGTTAAGTCTTGTCCTATGAACATTAAGGGTTTGAGCACGAAGGATAAATTGAATATTCTGCCTTTAGGCTCTTATGACTGTTTAATCGGGATGGATTGGTTGGACCAACACCATGCCCTCCTGGACTATCATAACAAGGAATTTACTTGCTTGGATGAGGAGGGGAATTGGAAAACAGTCCAAGGAATTCCCAGAGCTGTGGTTGTTAGAGAAATATCAACAATGCAGATGAAAAAGTGCTACATGAAAGGCTGTCAATTGTTTGCAGCCCGTGTGGAGGAAGCATCTAGAGATGAAGTCTCCAAGATTGGAGACCATGTGGTACTAACAGAGTTTGAAGACATATTTCAGGAGGTACTCGTACTACCTCCGAAGAGAGATATCGATTTCTCTATAAATTTTATGCCTGGAGCATCTCCAGTGTCGAAAGCTCCTTATAGAATGAGTACACCAGAGCTGAAAGAGTTGCAATTGTAGCTTGAAGAGATTCTAAAGAAGGGGTACATTCTCCCAAGCGTGTCACCTTGGGGTGCCCCGGTCCTATTCATGAAGAAGAAGGATGGGACGTTGAGGATGTGGATTGATTTAAGACAGTTGAACAAAGTAACTGTCAAGAACAAGTATCCTCTGCCGAGAATTGATGATCTTTTCGATCAGTTGAAAGGTGCGAAAATATTTTCAAAGATAGATCTCAGATCGCGATATCACTAGGTAAGAATAAAGGATGAAGACATTAGCAAGACCACCTTTAGAACAAGGCATGGTCATTATGAGTTCACAGTGGTACCGTTTGGGCTGTTGAATTCACCTGTTGTTTTTATGTGCTTGATGAATGGTGTATTCAAGGACTATCTAGACACGTTTGTCATAGTCTTCATGGATGACATTCTGGTTTATTCCAATTCAGAGGAAGAGCATGAACAACACTTGAGGATGGTGCTGCAAGTATTGAGAGAACACTAGTTGTATGCCAAGTTGAGCAAATGCTCTTTTTATCAAAGGCAAATCCATTACTTGGGGCACATTATTTTAGAAGAAGGGATCGTCGTGGATCTTGAAAAGGTTGAGGCCATCTGAGAATGGTCAGCTCCAAGGAATGTGGTGGAAGTTAGATCCTTTATGGGTCTAGCGGGATATTACAGAAGGTTTATCATAGGGTTCTCAAAGATAGCTCACCCTATCACTTCCTTGCAAAGGAAGGAGAACAAGTTTCAGTGGACTGAAGAGTGTGAGAAAATTTTCTAGCAATTGAAGTAGTTGTTAACCAACGCTCCAATATTGAGGATTGCAAATCCAAATGTGGATTTTGTGGTGTGCACAGATGCATGTAAAGAAGAGTTAGGAGGAGTTCTTAGTTAGAATGGATTCGTAATCTGTTATGAGTCCAGGAAGCTGAAAGAGAACGAAAAGAATTATGCCACTCACGATTTGGACTTGGCAACAATCGTTCATGCTCTGAGGAAATGGAGACATTACCTCATGGGAAGGAGATTTGATTTGAGAACAAACCAAAACGGTCTGAAATACTTGTTTGACCAACCTACCTTAAATGCCAGGCAGAGTAGGTGGTTGGAGTTTCTGTGTGAATACGACTTTGATATCAATCATATTAAAGGGAAGGAAAACAAGGTGGCCGATGCACTCAGCAGAAAGGTGAACAACTTACATGCTTCAACCATTAGCATGTACAGGACTGATATTAAGGATAGAATTTTGGAAGCTGCAAATGTAGATTTGCAATACAGAGACTTGGTAGAAAAGCTACAGTAGAGTGAGAGACCACAGAAAGAGGAAAATTACACCTTGGAAGCTGATGGAATACTTCTGTACAAAAACAAAGTGTATATACCCAATGTCCAGGGTTTGAAACTTGCGATTCTAAGAGAAATGCATAATGTGACTTATGTTGGTCACCCTAGATATCATAAGACTATGGAAACAGTCAGGAGCCATTACTTTTGGCCAGGTATGAAGAAAGAGATCACTGAATATATCGCCAGATGTATGGAATGCCATAAGGTTAAAGATGAGCATAGGCACCCAACAGGGTTGCTACAACCTTTACCCATTCCTGAATGGAAGTGGTAAGTGGTGACAATGGATTTTATTACAGGATTTCCCAAAACAGGAAAGCTGCATGATTCGATCATGGTAGTGGTGGACAAGCTTACAAAAGTTGCCCATTTTATTCCACTGAAAACTACTCACAAGGTAGCAGATGTTGTTGATATTTTCGTGAAGGAAGTGGCACGATTGCATGGAATTCCTAAAACAATTGTGTCCAACAGAGACCCGAAATTCACCTCGAATTTATGGAAAGGATTGTTCAAAGGATTCAGAATGAATCTGAACTTTAGTATAGCTTATCATCCTAAGTCCGATAGACAGACAGAGAGGGTGAATAGAGTGATAGAAGACATACTGAGAATGTATGTGATGGACAAACCATCAAAATGGGAAGACTACCTACACTTGGTAGAATTTGCTTACAACAATGGGTATCAAGCATCATTGAAGATGAGCCCATTTGAAGCACTTTATGGCATAAAGTGAAATACTCCAGTAAGCTGGGATAATCCAACTGATAGGGAAGTAATTGGGCTAGAGTTGCTCAAGGAAATGGAAGAGAAAATGCTTAAAATTAAGTAGAATTTAAAAGCTGCCCAAGACAGGAAAAAAAGTTATGCTGACAAAAATAGAAACCACAAAAAATTCAAAGTGGGTGATCATGTTTTCTTGAAAGTAAAAGCTAATAGAAGTTCTCTGAAGCTGGGAAACTATGCCAAGTTGGCAGCGAAATTTTGTGGGCCATTTGAAATCCTAGAAAGGATTGGGCCAGTTGCATATATGCTTGCATTACCTGCATCCATGACTGTACATAATGTGTTTCATGTTTCATTGATTAAGAAATATATACATGATGCTAATCATGTTATCGATTGGAATGTGATTTAGGTGGAGCAAGAAGGTATCCTGCAAGTTCATCCTGTGCGCATATTGGACAGAAAAAGTAAACATCTCTGGAATAGAGCTATAGGGATTGTAAAGGTCTAGTGGACCTTATACGGTCCTAAGGACAGGACATGGGAGCATGGGGATGCTATGCGGGTAGAATACCCACATCTTTTTGAAGATTTTGGAAATCTTATTGATGTTGTGTGAAAGTTGCACTGAGGACAGTGCAAAAATAAGGGGAGGGGATTGTAATATCCCTGAGGACGAGCCCTATTGTAATCATGTTTATGAATTGTAAATCATGTTTTATAGGTTGGTGACCCAAGTTAATATAAGATGGTAAGGTTTATGAGTTTATTAGGCCGGAGAGCCTAAGTGTTAAGGCTGGGAGCCTGTTTTTGTATATGTAATTATGCAGAACATTAATAAAAATATAAACACCGCTGCGTGCAGACTGACCATGATGAATGAGTGATGGGGGAATAAGCTTCCACATAGTGGGTAAGGGATTGGGGGCTGGAAGGTTGGAAAGAGAGGCTAAGTGTTGATCCTAGGGGCTTAAGTCCTTGGGAATAATATATTAATATTATTCCAAAAGCCATGTGAAATATATGTTTTGTCCTAAGTTCCTGGAGAGGAACGCATGCTGATGGAGTGCATGCAGCTTCATGGGTGACATGTGTTGACCCAGGCACATGCAGTTAAAAAATGTCGAAGTCAGTTGTGGAGGGGGTCACTCCTCATTCCATCGTCCTTTGCATCTGATTTTAGATACTCTCACGTAGCTCTGAGAACCAAAAAACCGAGATGTCTTCATGAATACCAAAACATCATCCGTATGATTCTGTTATTGGTCTGCGTCTGTCCTTGACATAGCTATGCACCATTGAGGGAACTGGTCAAGAGGGGAAAGTTGACTTGTGAGTTCAAGAACCTAGTCTATCCGCCACCACAGAGCTGAATCCGTACCTGATCTGTTTGTAGGTTGTTTCTTTCTATTTTCTTGAGTGGGGTTGTGTTGTGGTTATCCTCACCGTGCGGGAATTGAGTTGGAAGGGACTGAAGAACCGAGTTGTAAGGCCCTTAGTTGAAGAGGCAGTATATTAGGCCTATGAGAAGTTATTTCCAGGTGAAGGAGTTTGCTGGGAAGTGGTATTCTTCCAGAGAGAGTCCAGCACCAGCTACAGAGCTCTAAGACTTCATGATCTGGCTTGTTGCCGATACCCAGAGAGGGAGGTGAAGCACTGATGGAATATGCTTGTGAAGGTGTATACTCCCGGGCATAACATGCATGTGGGGAATGAGAGTTTGTGAGTAGTGGGCATAAGAAGTCATCATGGGAAGAATCCTTCCGGTTATTCTGTGCAGTTTTCCTTGTAACCTCAGCCTAGACTAGGATTCCTTGCCTTGGGTGGAGCTTAGTCCCAGCTCGGGGGTGACCCACTGCTAACTGTGATGAGCAACATGGTCTAAGGCTGGGAGGTTCGTGGAAGGCCTGCACGTGGTTGGTGGAATTCGCTAGTAATAAAAGATAAGTGTTAATTTTGTACTTAATTTATAAGTATATGCATGACTGTGATTCTTGCAATATTATCATGTATTCCGCTGTAATCATGAATTACTGTTAATCCAATTAAACCTGGATGTTAGTTGTAATTCTATGATTACTCTGTTTGGTTTAGTTAAATGTGTGTAATATGACTTAATTCATGTTATATATATAAGTATGAGAATGATGTTTCCACACAGTAGCATTTGCCCGGTCGTGGGGTTGACGACTGGGGACATTACACATACACTCATGTGTTATTTTATTGGAAAATAATATGTGACCAATTCCATTCTTACTTGATAGTGTAATGCATTTTGCAAGTTATTGAATGATTTGAAAAGGAATTATAGAAGTGTTTGAGTGCCAATGTTGACTTGATGTTTGATTGGTTCTAGTTAGGTTTACTAAAACTTCTTCTTTTTATATTTCATAATATTTTCAAATTATATATATATATACCCCTCTTTAAATGCAACACATTTAAATCATATGGAGCCTGCACTTGAAGAAAACCCAAAATCACCATCACCAAATGAAGATAGAGAAAACCACAACCCAGAATGACAAAATGCAAACTTTGAAATTGATGCATGGCTTATATCATTAATATCCCTAATACAAGATTTGAGAAACACGAGAGAGGCTTCATGATTTTCACTAGCTACATCACTATATACCATTGTTTCTTATATTATTAATGCTCAAGGCCATTTGCATGATATTTATGATTACTAGGATAGAATGTTTGAGTATTATAGGATGGATTTAGATAGAAACCAGGTCATAGATATGAATATTTTAGAAAAATATTTGATGACTTTATTTATTGACCCCAAAACAAGAACACGACCACTAGTGCCAAAGAAATCGATTCACATGGATTGATGCACCTACCAACCTCTTTTAGACAACTACATGGATAGGTTGTTCATTGTTTTTACAAGCCTCCCTGCAATGATAGGAAGGCCCCTTTGTATTTCCTTACAAAATTATGAGTTGGATTTATATTAGGTCACTATGTTAACTACTTTGACATTTGTAAATTCCACGGGGTGGGTTGTGGGTCCACACAAGATTGAAAAATTGTTAGACGTCATCCATTAAGAGGGACTCATTCCCCTAGGTAAAGGCCTAAACCCTTATCCAACATCCTCCCATGTCTAAGAAAACATTAGCTGGACTCAAACATTCATTTCCACCTTGACTTGCAGACGAGTACAACATATGACATTAATAGATTTATCATGCTAGGAAAATTCTTCAGAAACCAAATTGTTGGAATAGTTTCTTCTAGATATATCTCTTGTGATGGTTCCAATTCTTTATCTTCTTCCTCTTCACTTTCAATGTAGAATAATTTATTCTCGCCGCATTTATGCCCTTTACTGTACTTTTTTTCACAATTGAAACATGGTCCTTTTTCTCTTCTTTCATCCATTTGTTGAGATGTTAACCTTGTCAGTTTAGGAGAGGGAACATGGTTCTCCCTATAGTTATTAGTGGCCACCCCTCTAGTAGCTATATTTTTGTTTTCACTTTCCTTGTCACACTGAAAGATTTCTCGATGGATTTAGGTTCGAAGATATACAACTCATGTAGAATGTTCTCCTTTAAAAACATAGTTACCAACTTAACAAGAAATCTCTAGAGTTCTAATTTTCCAGCGTGGCTATTTTTACCCCTAAATAAAAAAGTGGCGCTACCGGTAGAACCCTCTTTTGTAGTGAATCATTGCGTTCAAAACTAATGTGATTATGGAAAAAAACTTTAAAATTGACCCTTCAATAGAAAACCAATGCTTCCAGTAGCACCAAGTTCGTTTTTGGAGTTAAAATTATACCTTAATTGAAACTGTGGCATCAACAATGACTACCATTATCAATAAACAACTCAAAATTGAATCCTAAATCATTACCTAAAAATTATTTTTTTAACTTTTTAAACTTACCTTTTAAAATTAAAGAAATTCAAAAAAAAAAAAAATTTCAGAGTTGGTTTTTTAAAACCTAAAAAAAAACAACAACGATTTTTTAAAGAAAAAATGTAACTACAATATTTTTTTTTTTTTAAATAAAAAAACTATAAAAAACAAAACAATTAGAATTTTTTTTAGTTAAAAAACCTAAAAAATTATTAAAGAAAATTAAAAGAAAACTTCAAAAATAAATTTAAAGTACAAAAGGAAAGGAAATCTCAAAAAATAAAACAATATATGTAAAACATTAAGAAAAAAGTTGGAAAAATAAAATAAATACGAAAACTCAAATTTATATTAAAATAACTCAAAAAATTAAAAAATTTAAATAATATATTAAAAAAACTAAAAGATAGAATGAAATACAAATTTTAATATATAAAAAAAATTAAAAACAAAATATACACACATTGTTGTGCCCACGACGCCCAACCATCCCGGCGCAGCTCTGGCCTTGCGTGGAAAGGGATTAGGCCATGACGGATTAGGGGAATGTCGAACATCGCCGCAGGACACTCGCAATACCCAACGACACAGAAAAACATAATTACGCCCAAAGGCGTACACCTATTGACAATGGACAGATTTAATAGGGGTTTAGTGCTTAATAAGTTTTCTATGGACATGATTAAATATGGATGGAATATTCTTAGTAGTCACACAAAATAAATGGTTGTGATTTCAATCATTAACTTTCTAGCTATTATAAAGACATCTGTTTATGTGTTTACTTTTTTACATTTACCTAATCATATTTAAAAATTACTTTGATAGCTAACTGATTGCCACGTAAGTGATTAACAAAAATTAAAATATTAACATCAGATAAATGAAGCACAACCATTTTAATCAACAATAAAATTTAATATATTTTTTAAGGATTCATTTCATCTTATCATCCTTTCAGCATTAACCAACCGCTAGTTAAGTTTCAATTTTTTAAATATATATATAATTAAATGTTTCATTATTTTAATTTTAAAATTGTTTTTGGATTTATTTTTTCACTTATGTTTTTAATTTTAATAAAAAAAAATTCATGTATGTTTTTTTTAATATTTTACTTTGACTTTAACTAAATTACGTAGGTTTTTTATTTTTGTTTTGTATGTTATTAAGTTTGTTTAACTTTTTATTTTAAAATTCTTTTTAACTTTTATTTTTAAATTTTGTTTTTGATTTTATTAAAATTGTTTTTTAAATATAGTTTTTTTAAATTTTTTATTTTTTATTTTATTTTTTGAAGTTTTAGTTCATGGTTGTTTAATATTTTTAACTTTTTATTTTTAAATTTTGTTTTTGATTTTATTAAAATTGTTTTGCTTTATTTAAATATTGTTTTTTAAATATTGTTTTTTTTTTAATTTTTTATTTTTTATTTTATTTTTTGAAGATTTAGTTTATGGTTGTTTA
>ML780966.1:526707-541462 GCA_009831015.1 Picea engelmannii
TTTTTTTAGTTTTTTTAGTTTTTTTAATAATTATGTTATATATATAATAATAATAGTAATCTGTTTTTAAGGTCAGGGTCAAGCCAACACACCAAATTGGTGTATGAGACCCCCTTGTTTGTGGGACAAGGGAATCCTCTGCCCAACGATTTGAGTGGTAAAGTCTACAAAGGTATACATACCCTACCCCCTCTAGATTTGAACCTGTAACCTCTTACGAGGAAACACATGTTCTTAATCATCAGGTCCACTTAGACTATATATATATATATATATATATATATATATATATATTATTGTTTTTAGGAAATAATTATATTTTTTTCATTTCTTTTTTAGTTATTTTTCTTTTTCACCTTGTTTTTTAATTTTTTTTAATTTAAATTTTGAATATATATTTTTGATGTGATTTTTTTCTTTATTTAAAAAAAAAATTATTTGCTAATATTTTCTCCATTCTATTTGTTTATTTTTTGATGTAAATAAAAAAAATAAGTTTGTAAATAAAATTTCAAGTGTCCATTTGGTGTCCAATTTTGGATTGTTTATTTGCGTAGGGATTGGTTTCCAAGGAAAAAATTTCAATTAGATTGTAAATAACTATAATTTTAATGTTTATAAAAAAAAATTGTGTTATGTAACATCATTTTTTTATTTATTTACGTGTTGATTTTAAGGTTTTTCTGAGCCATTGTATGAGTTTTGAAGGCCATGCTTGAAAAATGTTGTAATTTTGACCCCGTTTGAAATAATGGTGCTACCAATATGTTGACGCTTGAATTAGTTAGGACCGAAAAACAACCTCACGGGGATACAAATACCCCTGTGTTTTTATAGAGGTGGTACTCCTCATTGTTTCAAGATAGTATTGAAATTCTAGATTTTCTAAATAATATAAGACTTTGAGAAACTCCACCATGATATTCAAAGAAATACGAAGGTTGCAAAAAATAAAATGTTTTGCTTTTTTAAAAGAATTCCTAAGAGATGACCAGGAAACTCACACATCACATATTTGAAAAAGATAAACAAAATTACTTCACATCCATCATAGTTAAACTAAAGATTTTTTATCACATAAAAATAAAAGAAAATGGTTTGCATGCATAAGAGAACTTTAATAGTGTAAACACATGTAGAGCTAAAATAAAGAAAATGATAGATCAATCTCAAATATTTTATACTCAAAACTCATAGTTATAAAACACCGTCAAAACCGATCCCGAAATAGTTCTCTTGGGGTTTCTAAGAAATATAAAGTTTGTTACAAAGCTTTGTAATTTAAATGTGTTTATCCAAAGCACTGGGATTGGGGCTCCCATGGACCATAAAGAAAATATAAACAAGAAGTAAGTTGTTGAAAGAAGATGGTGGGTGATGACATAGTAGCAAGACCTGGGAAGAAGCCAAGAAGAAGTTATCAGATTTCAGTTAAAAATTTCTAGTCAAAGAAATAGAGTAACTGGATGAAAAGCTGATAAAGAAAGCAATATGTGATCAGAATAAACTTTTTTTTTTTGAGTTTAAGAACCTGTATTGCTAAAGGGGGGTTATGATACAAAAAAGGGGAACTCCCTAGTCTGCCAAAAAGGAAACGAGGCCAGCGGTTCCCGAGTTGCGTTTTCTGAAATAGGAAAGGGGTAGGACTGGACTGCTACCATGGGAAACCAGCCCGGTCCTACCAAATTCAGTTTTTCATAGTATAATCACAACAAACACGAAAGGGATAACAAAAATAACAGTAACAGAAGCTGATATTGAAACAGGACTGATCCGACTGACTTGGAAATAGATTGACCAGACACTAGTCCAGAATGATGATATGTTTATTTCCTTCATCCGCTTGGACCTTGTTCTCCTCCTTTTGGGGGACCGTGCGAGTCTTTCTAATATGTGATGGTGCTCCTTTCCCGTCAGTTGGTGTGATGTCCATGTGATGGACGTATCATAGGTAGAGGTGGAATTGTGCAGCCAACTGGTCTAGCTTGGCTTTCTGGTCTGTCTCGACCTCAATTAGCAGTTTGGTAATGGTTTCTAGACTGTTGAGGTGCCTCAAGAATTCGTTCAATAGTTTCGTGTGTTCCTTGTTGTTCTCTCATCTCGCGTCCTCTCTCTCCAAGCTCACTTTGCCAATCACCATCTTTGTTTTCCATGCCATCTCCATCGTTTTGTGGTAGAGGGTTTCCTTGGGCTGCATGGCTCATGGGTCATTTACCGAGTCTGCTTCCTAAGCCAGAGCATCCCATGTTTTTCCCTTGCACTTTTCGTTGATTGCCTTCTCCAATCGAGTGATGGTTTCCCTTCCTTTCGATGCAACCAGAGTATGAAAGGTTCCCTCCACGCCTTTTTCCACCTACTCCATCCTTGAAACCCGTCGAGGATTGTTCAGAGTTATTTTCCCCTGGGGGTTTATTTTGTTGTTCGTTCTCTTCATATGCACCATCCTGTCTGGCATATGGCTACTCCTTTTCTGCGTTCTCAATCGGTTCTTGTCTACCCGGGGGTTCCTCCTTTCCCTGCCCTTGTGTATTTTGTTAGCCTCTGCAATTTCACTCTTCTATTTTCCTTTCTTCTTGTTGTTTATTCTCTTATTGAACTTTCCCTACTGCAGGTTCGTCCTTCCAATCATCATCTTCCTGTAGAGGTGAAATTTCCCATCCTTTTTCCCCATCATGGTATGTACGATCATAATGACTCGACCATATTTCATGTACTGTCCCTTGCCCCTGATCGATTGATATCCTACTGGACAACTCCCCGTACCTGGTCCTTGGTCTGGTGTATCGATATTGGTCCATGTCAAACCCTCTTGCCTTACGTTATTAGCTTCCTGTTGTTTGTTGTCAATAATTTCCCATGGGCTTTCCCCACAAATCTTACTATTGTATAATTTGATCCATCATTGTGATTGGTAGTAGAGTGTTGGGAAGTAATATCCCGCCTGGTTCCTTCGAGCCTTTCGCTGGGCCTTTCGTTGCCCTCCTCGATGTTACCTTCCTTGCTTAAGTTGTTGTCCTGGTCTTTTGTCGCTAGTTGGGTGTAGTCCGTTCTAAATTTTCCTTGAGGGATGTTGATCCAGGTAGTATCTAGTTTTGGTCCTTCCTTGCTAACCCCCTCATTGGCAATTCTCTCCACCAGGCCATTTCCTGACCTCCATACCCAACGCAAATCCACAGTGTTAATTGTTTACAGATGCTCCTACATTTTTTGTAGGGAGTGTGCCAAGTGCCAGTGTTTCTGAACCTTGCCCACTCTGGTGTCGTTTTGGAGTCTCTTCACCGTTTTGATGACCAAGGTGGAGTCACCGTCCATGATAGTGTTGGTCATCCTTTCTCGGCTTAGAATTTCGAGACCGAGCTCCATGGCTCAAAAATCCGCTGCATGGTTGGTTGAGTTTCCCAAGCTCCCATCATACAACCAAATTATGTTACCCCCACTATCTTTGATCACCCCTCCCATTCCTATCATTCCTGGGTTTCCTTTTGCTGCCCCGTCAAAATTTAACTTGAGGAACTCTGTTGGTGGAGGTGTCCAGTTGCGATCCCCTAATTGGAGTTGCAGTGGCCACCAAACCTGTGTGTTGTTGTGCTAGTCTTTTAGGTGAAATGTTTCCAGGATTCAGGGGTCCTGGCTTGTGAGTTGTGCACTTTCATTCTAACAGTTGCGACTTTGCACCATTTCTCGGATTTGTGAGATTATTGCTTCCTTGAGTTTCCCTTTTGGGAGGCTTTTATTCCTGAAGATGCACCGATTCCTTTCTTTCCATATTTCCCATATGATCATCCCTGGTATGAGGTTCCAGGAGAGGTTTACCATTTCATTTTCACTGTAACTCTCATTCCAGTTATTGATGGTTGCGCTGATGTTACCTTGGGTCCTATTGGACTGGTAGAAGATTCCTGCCACCTAGTCCCATACCTTTTCTATGTAATTTCATTCGTCGAGGAGGTGATTCGATGTTTCTTCTTTCAATTGACAGAGGTGACATCATGATGGGCCTATGAAACCTCTTTTCCTTAGGTTTTCCCAGGTTAGAATTCAGTTGTGAAGTACTAGCCATTTGAACATTTTGATTTTTGGCCACTGGGGGTTGCCCCAAATCTTTCCCCACTTTTGCGTCAGGTCTTATTGGTCTTGGTCCGTGATGTAATTCTAGGCTTCTTTTAAGTTGAATTCCCCTCCATTTTTCCTACCCCATCTTAGTTGGTCCTCTTCTTCCAAGAATACTATTTTCCTTTTCCCCATTTCCTCCTCCACCTCTTTCATTATTGTTTTGATCCGATCTCTGTTTTGTGGATTGAGTTTGTCCCAAATCCTCCATCTGTCACGGTCATTTTCTTGTTTCTAGTAGTGATGGATTTTGATTTTACCTTACAGAATCATCTCCTATTGGAGTTCCTCCCTGTCCATATTTTCCATTCTGGATTCCTGTTGCCACGCATCCTCCCAGAATCTGGTTGTTTTACCATTCTTCACTTCTCAGAAGCTGTTTTTCAGATTCAGGTTTTGTTGTGCCAGGATAGATTCCAGATGGATCATCCTTCTCTTTTGCTCATAAAATGAATTCGATCCTATTTTTTTATGTCCGGGGCATCCTTGGCCTTCCATAGGGTTACCCACAGTGTTGAATTTTCTTTGACCCATCTCCACCAAATTTTCTCCCCGTAGGCTTCGTTGGTTACTTGTGGGTTTTGTAACTCCATGCCTCCTTTGAATTTTGGTTTGAAAACCTTCTCCCAAGCCACAAGGGCCCATTTTTTCTTTCTTTCCACTGCTCGCCATAGGAAGTCCCTTTGGATAGCTCTTATTTTTTGGAGTATTCCTTTGGGAGCGGGAAACACTGACATCATATAGGTCGAAATTGCTTGCAGAACCACTTTGGTTGGGACAAGTCTCCCCACAAGGTTGAGGGATATGTAAGTCCAGTTTTTCACCCTCTCCTATAGCTTGTTGATCACTCCTTCCCATGTTTCCATTTTGCATGCTCTGTATGTTAGGGGAATTCTGAAGTATTTCTTTGGGAGAGTTTTGCATTCAAACTTCAAAATATTTGTCAGGTTCCTTTGAATTGTTGGGTTGGTATTGAAGAAAATATCATGGATTTGGAGTGATTGATCTCCACTCCCGAGGCTTCCCCAAACTCTTCTAATATTATTTTATATTCTTTCTCTTCCTTGACCATGGGTGTGTTATGGAGTAAGGTGTCATAAAAAAACTATTGATGCGTGGAGGTAGGGAGTTTTCAAAAGGTTTGATGCGTGCTATTTCTCCTGTTGGAGTTGCACTTTTTATGCTTCTACTGAGTCCTTCCATCATCATAATGAATAGGAAAGGTGATAGCAGATCTCCTTTTCTGATGCCTATTGAAGGACATAAGGGTTTGGCTGGGGCTCCATTGATTAACAATGAGTAACTGGTCGTTGAAACTAGGATGAAAATACTGTTGATCCAGTGTTGCACAAAGCCAAAAGCTTCCAGAGTCTTGACCATATAGTGCCAGTTAATTTTTTCATAAGCCTTGGCTAGGTCAAGTTGGATTATCATCCCCCCTCTCCTCTGGGTTTTCAACGTGTGTATCAATTCATGGGCATGGATGATGTTGTCCAAAATTTGTTGCCCTTCTACAAAACCTGCCTATTACTGGGAAATCAGTGAGGATAGGAGAGGTTTCAGCTTCTTAGCTATGAATTTGTAGATTATCTTGTAAACCACATTGCATAAAGCTATGGGTCTATAGAGGTATGCAGTTCTGGCTTCATTTTCTTTTTGGATTAGAGTAATCATTGTGGCATTTAGCGCTTTCAAAATGGAGGTCGAGCATCTGCAGTCTTCCACCACTCCATAGACATCGTGTTTTACCACTTCCCACCACACTTTGAATAATTCCACTGTAAAACCATGTGGACTTGGAGCCTTTCCATTGGGCATCTCCTGGACCACTTGGTCAATTTCCTCCTTAGCGATGGGTTTGTTTAGGTTGATATTTTGTTCCTCGGTAACTAGCCTGGGGATGTGCTGAGTTATCCTTTATATGGCCTCCGTTCAATATTGGTTGGGTTTCTGGGCTATCCCATGGAAGTGGTTTACCAATATATTTTCGATCTCGTTGTGGGACTCTCTCTCGATCCCATCCTAATCCCAAATTTTTAGGATTTTGTTGTGGGTTCTTCAAGCAATGGTGGTTCTATGAAAAAATCTTGTATTCTTCTCTCCTTCCTTTAGCCACATGATTCCGGACTTTTGGAACAACAGATTATCTTCCTATTGGAATCTTGCTTCCCATTCCTGGGTCAGTTGGATCTCGTCCTTTTTTTGATCCTCTGTATAGCCCACGTCTATGCATATTTCCTAGAGGTTCCTCATTTTGTCTTCAATAATTCTTTTTTCTTGGTTTATGTTTCCAAAGATTTCCTTGCTCCACTCCTTGAGTTTATGTTTGATGTACCTGAGTTTCATATAAAGGTTGAACATCCTTTTCCCTTGTTCAGTTTGTGGCTCCCACCACCATTGGATGATGTTCTCCTTGAAGGTGGCATGTTCAATCCAAAATTTCTCGAATATGAAAGGTCTATTTTTTAGTGTGGTTTGGAAGTTTTGTTCCAGTTGGACTGACCAATGGTCTGACCCCACCCAGGGAAGGATGTTGCAGTCTAAAGTTATACCCTATAGGATGATGGATTTCGACACCAAGAATATGTCTATCCTCGTCGCTATCTGATGTTGATTTATCCGTTTTTTGTTCCATGTGATCTGGCCATTACTGGTTTTGATGTCCACCATCTCCACTATGTGAATGAAAGATGAAAAATCTTCCGCATCTCTATCCAGTATCCTGGTGCCACATTTTTTTTTTTTTTTTCTGTAAGTGTCATGATGATGTTGAAGTCCCCGGTCAAGATCTAGTGGAGGTTGCTATAATAGGCTTTTAGGTTTTCTAGGTCTAGGAACATTCTTATATTTTTTTCCAACATCTGGGGACCATACACATTAGTGCATAGAATCACCTTCGTGTTACCTATTATTTTCATGTTAACTAAAAGTGTGTATCTTGTGGCTTCGACTACTAGTAGATTCATCACTTCTGGGTTCTACAGAGTGAGAATACCACCTGCCATCTATTGTCCTTCCACAACAAATGTCTTGTACTTGCTCCATTGTTTTTTGTTGATTGTTTCCATTGTATCTATAGTACACTTTGTCTCTTGGATGAAACAGAGGCCTGGTTGTTCCTTCCTCGGTCTGTTTTTGAGAATTCTTTGTTTTCGTGGGTTGTTTATTCCTCTAATATTCCATGTTATAATCTTCATTTAAACATGTGAGGGGGATTTGGGAAAGAGCTTCTTGATCTTACCTGAATTTATCTGTAGAGCTCCTAGTTTCTGTAGGGCTACGCTATTTGATTTCCTTCTTTTATTCCTTCGTGTCTTCTTGGGTGAGAGTTGTGGTTGTCCCTCGTCTGCTTTGATTCCTAGGTGTCCTATCTCACCATATGTGTGCTTGAGCCCTCTGTATTTTTCTTCCTCCCTTAGGAGGAATAGGTATTGGGTACGATCTAGTTGCTCCATTGGTACATTGTCTATGCCCTCCCTTTTTCATTGCTCCAGTATGTTTGGGAGATATATTCCTTCCCTTTCCACAATATCTCTGAGGTCAGGATCTTCCATGCCTACCTCACTTGGTGTCATTTCTACTTCTTCGTCTTCCTCCTGCATGGGTTTGTTGGCATCTTTGGTTTCTCCGTCCATAGGAGTTGCGCTACCACCCTGCTCCATCTTATTGCTTGGATTGTTTGTGTTCTCATTTGTGGCTTGGTCCTTAGCTTCTTTGGCTTTTTCCTTTTCCTTTCCTCCTTCTTTCCCTTTGTAAGTTTTGTCACACCCTTCCTTTCTAGTCCTTCCTTCCAGATTGCTTCCCATTGGGGTTTTACTTGGTTTCTTGTTTGCTCTATTTCTATGGTTTGGCTTGATAAACCCATCCTCATCCTGTTGTATTTTGGTTTTTTCCGCTTCTTATTTTTTATTGAGAGGGAATTCTCTGAATAGGTGTCCATATTCATGGCATCTTCTGCATCTGAATGGGATCTTTTCATAATTGATGCTTTTTATCCATTCCTCATCCATGAATTCTAGGATTATGGCTTCTGGAAGTTCCCCCGAAACATCCATATCTATGTAAATCCTTGCATAGGAGGTATATCTCCCTTTTAGGATTGCTTTTGATGTCTTCAAATATTTTCCAAGTTTTTTCCCGATTACTTCGTAGGTAGAGGGTATCTAGTAGTCTAGCAGCAGAGAGTACAACCACAACCAGATGGGTACATTCTTGAAGGTTTCTTTCTCTGGGGAGAAGTTTTCCTTCCATGGTCGTATGTATAGTCCTTTTGAGGCATGGAAGTATGGCCCCCCCTCAAAGACTTTATCCCTATCCTCGAGATTCATGGATACTTCTGTGAATAATCCTTTCGAACCCAGGTGGAGTTCCACTTCCTGCCTAGATTCTAATGATATTTTATACAGTTGCGCAATGTTCTTTCTGTGGGCCACAAACCCATGAACTTGAAAATTAGTGCATGCATCTTTATATGGTCCTGGAAGAGTTGTGTTTGTGGGTCTTACAGTATCAGCTTGGGTATTAGTGTTGTTTTAGGTTTAGATGGGTTGCCCCCTACTACCCTATTGGTGTTTTCTGGTTCTTGCGCTTCAGTCTGGGTTTCTCTGGTTTCTTCCCCCATGCGATCCCTTTTTTCCAAGTTGCTTTACTGATTTTTTTCTGGTCCTGAACCCAAGGTGCTCGTCACTGGTTCCTTGAAACCTTCACCTCGTGGTCCTTTCCCCCTTTCCACCACTACCTACTTGTAATAGGGGGTTCCATTACCTCCCCCTTTGGTAACCATGTTATGCTCTACTGTGTCTGCAGATTTCAAACCCTAGCCTTCTCCTTTCCTTGCACTTAGAAGTTTTTTCGCCCACCAAAAAAATTCTTAAACTATGATGATCAACATAAAATTACTATGATGGTCTCTCTCCCTTTTACTTGCTTGTTGTTGTCCTTTTATTTTCCTCCTTGGTGGTTATAGGAACCATCTCAACTTTTGTTTCTTGGCCTTCTTTAGTTAATTTATCAATCACCTTCTTAAACCAATATTCAATGTAATGTTTCATTGGCACAACATTTATTTCATGCCTAATTTTGATATTAAATAATTCACCTTCTAAATCTCTTAGGTCATAAGAAATGCCATGTACTGCCTCCTCGATATCTTGATTTTTCATAGAATAATCAACCAGCCAATTATCTATCTCTTCTTCATTATATTAAATTATGCCATAAAATTTATGAGTCGATAACCCCTTTAATATCTCTACTTGGTCATCAAATTGTTTCGTTGTCACAAACATGGAATTGTGAATTAACTTAGGATCTTGTACCTCATCATTGATTCCTTTCAGATCTGTCTTTGTGAGTCTTTTGAATAACTATTCTCTTTTTACTATGGTTTCGTTGCACGCTTGGACAATGTTATTCAAATTCTTGATGTTGTCTTTCCAACAAGCATTCAACTGTTTAATTCGACTTGGAGAAGGAAGATCTTCTTCTCTCCTTTTCAATTATGTCATGTTTGATACTTGTATCCCAAACAGTAAAACAACATCTGTGTAGAATCCCTCTTCATTCTTTAAATCAACTTGGAGAAACTCATCAAAATAATGTTCTCTTGAACCAACAGAAACAATATATTTTTATACCTCTCATGCTTCTATTATCAATGACATTATCTTCTTAATGTTTTTCTCTACATAACTTCAGATAGTTGTGAGAAAACTAGAAGACACTTTTAATTAAATATTGGGTGTAGGTGGTTTAACCATTGTCAAAGGACTTTCCAGGATTCAAAGAGACATCAAGAAAGTTTCCAATTCTCTGATCCTCTCCTTTAATTTGGCATTTTCATCTTCTAAACCATCAATAGAGTTGTCAAGCGCATCCCCGATTTCCCTATGGATTTTGGAAATTTGGGATGGTTGCATATCCTTCAAGTCCACCTCTGAGCGGGACTTTCCCTTTTTATTCTTCTAATCACTTCTTTATACAATCAACTTTTAGACTCTTTGTAAAAAGAAACACTTTGAAAATTAAATGATTCTTCTTCACTAAAGGTCTCATTTCCAACGACTTCCAATAAAGAATTTTGCAGAGCCTTATTTTCCAGTTGTTTTATTGCAGGAAATATTTTATCAGTATCTACTTCTAGTTCCATATCCTCCAAATAAAATCTTTGGATGTCATTTTCTATAATATTATCTTCTTTCTCTTGCACTATATTTTTCCTTTTCTTTCTCATGGGTATCTTGTGTGAACTCTCAATTTTTCCAAGGGGAGGATTCCTCTCCCCCTCCACTGGAACTAATTTTTAAAACCTTTTTAATTGGGTGGGACATTGGAACAATGCTCTTGGATGTAGTATTCTTGGGAGCAACAACTGGAGATTGAGTGCTTCTTTCACTGGTACCTTTTCACTTTTTCTTGTAAAAATCATTACTGCTAAGTAATGTTTCTAGATCGTTAGCTTAATTTACATGAGTGCTTTGGATGCTATACTCTTCTTCTTCATTCAAGATAGTTTGAATGAAAGAGTTACTAAAACTCACTGAAAGCATATGTCCAAGAAAGATTTTGTTTGGATCAAAACCTTTGATCTTTTCAGCATACTTTAAATTCACATTGTTGAATGATTTGCAAATTTGTCAATTTTATTTATATTTTTGAACATGAACTCTCCAATCTTCCATGGCAAGGGAATAGATTTATTTTTCTTTTTTTCTTGGAAAAAATGTAACCATAATTTATATTTCCTTTCCACCTCTGTAATAAATAGTTTGTCAAATACATGATACGGGAGAAAATAAGGACTATATTTTGAGAAAAATATACTTATGACACTGATTCTCCATTTGTTTTATTGTTCTTTTTTTTTTCTAAACATTTGGTAGCTTGATCAGATATCCTTGAAGTGTTTTCTCCCAAAAACAACCTTTTGAAGACTGAAACAAAATTATTATAAACTTCATAGAAAAACATAGGGGTCTTTTGTCTCCATAATGCTTGATAACAAAAGATAACATGATTTTTTTTGCAATTCACCCTCTTACTTATGGTTAAGTTTGGGAATTGAAAAAAAATCACAATAACAAATATCAGATAAGAGGCCATAACGAATTTTCTGTACTTTTTATAGTGTGACAGATGGGATGAGATTTCGATAGAAATGAGTTTTCCTCAATAAAAAATGGCATGTTCTTGTACTATAAAATACAAAATATATAAAATCATGCAAGAGATAGAAGCAGTTCTTTCCTGACTTGTCAAGCTAGTAAATAGCCATGCAATTTTTCAATAAGGGTTTTTAAAAGACTCAACTTGGATTATGGTTATGCCTGCTGGGATAGATGCAGGATTATCCTAATATTGTTGCAGGAGATCAATCCCATTGTTATGTTTCTTCAATAATTCTCTACAATATTCACCTTTGAAAGCAAGAGTCGTCTCTCGTATCTTTAACATCTTGTGAAATTTTTTAGCTGAAAGATAAATCAGAGAATGATCCTGGAGGGGTATAATTCTTTGACTTGGCACATACTTATCCACACACCATGCAACAAGTTCCTTACAATAAAAAATCTCAGGAACAAACCCAACACGACCGATTCCAGATGCCCAATTTACATATTTCTATCCATGATAAGAGGAATAATATGAATATGCTCTTAACCAATGGAAGTTATGATCTTCACGAACAAAGATATTCAGAGTATCACCACAAAATGTTTGTCTACTTGATGTTGCCATAGGTTGACGAGACTATTCTTCAGTTGGATAATAACCTCAAATAAATCTTTCAGAGAGATAATGATAATTTAATCCCTTAGAAAATAAAGATTTAATGAAATTTAATGAGTAATTCCTCAATCCTTTCACCATTAATGAGGATATTTTTAGATCCTGCATAACAGTTGTTAGCATTAAACAACACTTAATGTGTATTGGAGAAACATGAAAATGGCGGGGTCAAACGAGAGAGAGTTTGAATATAAAATATACTAAGTGTAGAAATACAGTTAGTCGGACTTACATGTATGAGGAATCAAATACTTTGGAGCTCGGTACCCACAACAAGGTTGATGGTCAAAATGTAGATCATGAAACTTGTGGTGAAAAGTGAAGGTAACAGAACTTGGAAGATGAGGGATTGAACCCATGAACTCGTGCAATTGAAAGATGGCCAAGTGCAGTAGAAAACTTATGACATTAGTAAGTGGGTGGAGGTGAAATCCCGCCAACCTGCCAACCCACAAATCTTTGAAATATGACTAAGTATAGTAACTAGAAAGGGAGAAAAAAAGGGATAAAAGAAAAAGTGAGATAAGGTGAGGCGTATAAGAGGGAAAATAAATCTAAAAAATAAGTAGGGAAGATAGAATGTGGAAGGAAAAAAAAGAAGCACGAAATGATCTCAACAATTGGATCCAACTGTGGGATGATAACCCCCTGTGGGTTGTCAAGAATCCATAATATTCATGACCAGATGCTTTCATCCATTGGCCTATGGAGTCGAAGTGAGAAAATTTTAGGTGAATAAACCTTTCAAATGTTTCCCATTAACAAGAAACATTGACATTTTACCCTTCATATCTTTGAGCATATAAGCATTAAAACCCAATATCTTTTCAATGATATATGGTCCAACCCAAATTTCTTCAAATTTTGTGTGCATTGATGGTTTCTCTTTAGCTTTGTTAGAGAGTAACACTAGTTCGTCGTTTCAAAAATTCTTTATGTTTTCATTCTGATCAAAATATTTTTTGATACTTTGTTGTCTTTGAGAAGTTTTATTCAAGGCTTTACTTCATTCTTCCTCCAATTTAAATAATTTGTTCACTCTCTTTTGCATAGGTGAACTATCTTCTACATCCTCAGTATTAACGATAATAGTCAAGGCATTTAGCTTGAGGCTAATTGGAATTTTTTCTTCTTTTCCATAAACCAATGTAAACAGAGACATCCCAGTGTTGTCTTTCAGAGTCATTCTGCTCGCCCACAAAGCATTTGGAAATTTCAAATGCCAATTCCTTTGATTCTTATCAATAGTTTTCTTTAATACCTGAAAGAGTGTCTTATTAGTGGATTCTACAACACCATTCCCTTGTGGATAATAATTTTATGATTTCCCCATAAAAATCTCATATTCTCCACAAAATTCTGTAAATTTTGAACCAATGAAAATTGAGCCATTGTTAGTAATGAATTTTTCTAGCACACTGAACCTTGACAAAAAATTATCTTTCAGAAACTTAATCAACTCTTTAGAATCAACCCTTTTTAATGTTATTGATTTTGGCCACTTTGTAAAATAATCTGTAGTGGTGAGGATATATGTATATCTTTTTCTTTACTTTGGATTTGTTGGTCCAACAACATTGATTCCCCATTGGGAAAATAGTTGTTCTATAGTTATAGGTTGTAATGGAATTGTATATTTTTTCCTTTTCCATGAAAATTGTTCACAAGATACACACTTCCTTATGGTAGCATATGAGTCTCTAAAAATTGATGGCCAATAAAACCCAACTCTTATTATTTTATGGGTCGCAGTGGTAGGTGAAAAATTTCCACCACATATAACTTCATGGAATTATTTCATCAATTATTGAGCTTTCCTTTCATCTAAACATCTCAACAATATGCCATCATAGTTCCTTCTGAGCAATATATCATCAGTCAACACATATTGTCTTGACTTCACTTTCAATGTTCTTCACTCTTTAGGGTTCATGGTGACTAGAAGATATCTAGACCTCAAGTATAATACAATATATTTATACTATTCTGAAATTGCTATGGGTTATCCTACTGAGATCAAAATTACCCCATCCAATGAATCATTATTTGTTGTAGATTTTAACCTTGTACAATATTTTACTGCAAATAGATTTTCAATAAAAATACTTGTATGTTTTACCACACAATTACACACTTCCTCAACCGATTGCCCCTGCTGCACATTGTAAAGTGTATCTACATTGGGTAGGTCGGTACTACACATACATTCCTATCCTTCAAGTGAGGATCAAAGATCTCGTGGCTCAAAATGGCTCATTGGCAAATGAAAACTGTGAGCTCAAGGCAAATGCATAACGAAAAGTAAAATGTTTGAAAAGGATAGACAATATCATAATAAAAAAATGCTGACAGTGTCAAAGCTGTGATTAATTCAGAGATTTTTTTATTCAAATTTTGTTTTCAGTTGGATGGTAAGATCGATTTTTATCAAAATTATACTTTTTGTTATTTTTTTTAATTAATCTAGATCGATTTTGATTTCTATTACTAATAATAAGACTGGCTATAGAAACGAGAGATTCTGTAGCCAAGTCAATTTCTCATATTAAATTTAGTAATGAATAGTTAATAATATATTTGATTTCTTCAGTTCATTTTTTTTTCAAGATATAATGTAATTGATGCTGGGATGGAGCATGCTGGACTTGGTCGATTAGCTATCTTACTTTGCTTATTTTGTAAATAGGAGGAAATTCTCATAAATAATGAAGATGTAGTTTGATCTTGAGTGGCTTCAAGACCTCTATATTTGTAACTTTTAAATCTTTTTGAGATCTGGTCCTATCTTAGAATATAGGAGGTTTAGCTTTCATAAACCTTTTAAATACTCTATGTTTTGTAATGAAAATCATCTTGG
>ML780967.1:7416-30344 GCA_009831015.1 Picea engelmannii
TGTATGCTGCATAACTTGAGAATCTTTTCGGTCTTTTAGTCTTCCTGGATGTTCCTTCTGGAACCTTGATTCTTTCTGCGTCTTGTAAGGTGGCTTCAAGACAAGCTGGTCTTTTCTTGTTCTTTGGTATATTATCTGGATCATCGTTCTCACATAACTCCATAGGATGATCAGGTTGATCCTTTTCGTTATTTTCACCTTCTGTGTTTTCTTCATTTAGTTCTTCAATTTCTTCTTCTTCTATAGTTTCTTCAATAGATTTTCTGAAGGCCATTCTTTTGTTGAATGTTACATCTCTGCTTACTTCTATCTTGTGTTGATCTGAAATATATATTCTGTAGGCTTTGGATGAATCATTATATCCCACAAATATCCCCTTCTTTCCTGAGGGTTCTAGTTTATTTATTTTATCCTTGGGAATATGAGAATAAACTTGACATCCAAATATTCTTAAGTTCTCTACGTTAGGTTTCTTACCTGAGAATGCTTCTTCTGGTGTCATGTCCTTCAATATGCAATGAGGGATTCTGTTTTGCACGTATATGGCTGTCATTGCTGCTTCTCCCCATAGAAAC
This sequence comes from Picea engelmannii, assembly GCA_009831015.1. NCBI lineage: Eukaryota > Viridiplantae > Streptophyta > Pinopsida > Pinales > Pinaceae > Picea > Picea engelmannii. Next base: position 7,992 of record ML780967.1, read on the forward strand.
ATGGATAGATCTTGATCGTTCAATAGGGCTTTTACTGTTTCTTCGATAGATCTGTTCTTTCTTTCTGCTACATTGTTTTGTTGAGGATTATGAGGAGCAGTTAGCTCCCTCCTAATCTTTGCTGATTTGTAGAATGCAACAAACTCCTTCGAGGTGTACTCTCCTCCATTATCTGTTCTTAATGTCTTGATCTTCTTGTTCGTAAGATTTTCTATTTCTGCCTTGAATTCTTGGAACTTGTTGAACACTTCATCTTTTGACTTTAGTAGGTACAACCACGTCTTCCTTGAATAGTCATCTATGAATGTTAAGTAGTAGAGAGCTCCTCCTAAATTTTTGATTGGAATTGGACCACAAACATCTGAGTGTATTAGATCTAGGGTTTCCTTAGATCTGTTGTTGCTGCTTGGGAATGGTTTCTTAATGTTCTTCCCAACAACACATCCTTTGCAAATTCCTTCATGTGTAGACTTCAATTTTGGTATCCCTTCAACCATGTTTCTGAGGAAAGGTAATGCTTGATAATTGATATGAGTGTACCTTCTATGCCAAATCTCACTAGGGTCGACTTCATCATGTACTAGGGATTCTTCATTTCATTCTAGTAGTCTATATAGATTCCCTTCATGTCTTCCAATAACCCTAGCATCTTCTATGATGGAATCTTTATGCCATGATAACACATTTTCATCTATGAAGGCTATTATGTTTCCTTTGTCTTCTAAACATGATATTGATACAAGATTCTTTTCTAAACCAGGTACATATAGAACATTTCTTAAGTGAACATGATTACCTGATTCCAGTTTGATGAAGGCTTGTCCAAATCCTTCGACGGGGTAGGTGCTTTTGTCTCCAAGCTCCACTTTGTACGATGTCTTTCTCTCATTTAGATATGAGAGTCTAGCTTGATCTCCCGTCATGTTCCTGGAAGCTCCACCATCGATTATCCACATATCGTCTTCAATTGTCCCGGTAAGTGTTGAGTAATGTAAGAGACTGATTGTTTCTCACATGTCTTTGGTTGACTGATAACTAGTCATGCCTTGATCCAAAAATTCAACTGTGTCTTTTCTCTCTTCTGAGAAAGTCAATAGGTGCACTGAGTTAGGGCGCATCTGGATATCTTCTCCTTGAGAAAGATGCTCCATCACAAGGTGTCGGATCTAAGAATTATGGTTTCTGCAACTGCTACTGCTGGTAACCCTAGTTGCATTTCTTTGGAAGTTGCTCCTGCTAGTAACCCTAGAGGCAGTTCCTCAATGAGCTCAATACCTAGCGGTTATGTTTCCTTCAAGCATTTTAGGATGACTGAAGGGGGTGTGGGCCCATAACCTGTTAGAATATAGAGGATTGTGCTCGTTTAACCATTGACGATACCCTCATCACCCAACCACAAGCCTTAAGACACCCTCCGAGCACCTTGACCTTGACCGAGAAGAGAATTCTGGCTGCAATCAATGGCCAAGAGAGGTTAAATGCACCAAGCAAAAGAATAGAAACAAAACTGAATAGATGATCCCACCTAGAAGCTAGCGCACCACTTTCCCATCTTTCCCAGAAATTTGTGCACCAAACTGCTGCTGCCTGCGTAGATATTGCTCTCACTGCAACTGCTGAGATGACAAATAATGAAATTGGTGCCCTGTATTTATAGTGGACTGGCCAGTCTAACTGGGGCTGACTTGGCCAGTATAACTGGGCCGACTATGCTTCTGGGCATCAATAAATTCAATATAAATATATTTGTTCAGCCGACAACCTGTCTAGGGTTTCCTTCAATTCTTTGCTTCCTTCCGGAGGATTCTAGTCTTGTCATAGGTCATAATAGAGGTTCATACCTCCCAAAGCTACCATAATATTAACAGTATGATGCTATGAACTACCTTTTTCCCTCCCCCCCTTTAGAATTCCCTCATTATATAGGAGTTGGAGGCTTAACCACCATGGATTATTTTGGGAAATGGTTGAGGATTTAGCTCCATAAATTGGGATTTGGATTATCTCATGGATATTGAATTTACTAAGATGGAGCCACAAGATATGACTTGAATCCTTGACCCAAAATAACCTCATCCTCTCATAACTGACCCTTAGAATAAGGTGGACTAGTTGTAACCTCCTCTAACCACTTCAACGCTCCCCCAACATTGAGAATAGGGTGTTGAAAATGCCCCCTCATAACTGAGCAATGAGTGTTGACAAGAGTTCAACTCTCCCTATATATGGGTAGGGGAGTGTTGACATTCAAACATGGTCAAAATATCAAGGAAAAAGGAATTATTTTGACCTTCTCATGATGGGTTTTCTTCTCCATGATGACTAGGGATTATGACAAATGTTCTTCCATGGTATCAAAGTTACGACACTTAATTGCAACTCTTAAGAAAGTGTGACACTAGGTAATGCGACAATTTGGTGTGTAACACTATTACTCATTCTTGGGCCTATACAAAAAATAGAGGGGAAATGTTCCACATGTATGGAGAGTTTAGCGAAAGTATCAAAGAGAGTCAACTTCCCAACAGTTGATAGTCCAAACATGCCAATATTGAGGTGAGAAGAAACTTGATACAAAATGGCATGCTCTACAAGGGGTTCATTCTTGACTAATTTTGGAGGCATTTTACAAAACACAAGATGCAATTTCTTAGAAATATAAAAATATAATATTTTTATTGTAAGGTCTTCAACTAGATAGGAAAAAATACCCTCACCCAATTCCTCAAGGAGATAGAACTTGGGGTTTCTCCAACACCGAAGTTGGGCAAGTGGATTCCTTAGGAATGCGAACGTGCCAAGTGGCTTGCCTAAGTATGAAGCGGCCAAGAGATTGAGGTGCACCAAAATGACACCAAAGTTGGGAATGCCATACCCAAGGGGTCACAATGGTTTATGAGTGCATGGGTTCATTTGGGAAGTTGATTCCATGAAGGGGTCCAACGATTCATTTGGGAGACTAGGTCCATGAAGAGGTGCGGAGATTTGTTTGTACATGGGTTCGTGAAGGGGTGAAAATATTTGTTTGGACATGGGTTCGCAAAGGGGTGTGACACCCCCAAAGGACACAATGTTTCATGAAGGTAACATTTATAGTCCTTATAAGAGAACAAGGGAACACAACCAAGGACAACATATTTGAAGACAAGTAGATCAAGAAGAGCTTTGCAGTTTTGAGGCAAATGAAGAGGGGTAAGCTCCTTCAAGAAGCCAATTCGCTCCACATAAGAGGACTTGTACTGCCTTGAGGTGGACTTTGTTAGTCCTGAGATTGTTTGTGGCTCAACAAGCAATGTTAGAGCATCTCAAAGTAAATGATATTTGATTTAATAATGCTTTTATGCCTTAGAAATAAGTATCAGATTTCAATAACTTAATAACTAAAAATATAGAGGCAAGATATCATTCTTAAATACTTTTTATAGATAATCAAAAGTTGAGAAGAAGAATTCAGATAAACAAAACTGAAATATAAAGTAAGGTATCCAATTAAGATAAATCTCACTTTAATTTAAATAATATAAATAACAAGATATGTGTCTATGTTATGAATTTCATTAAATAAATGATAAACAAATAATATATATATAGGTCTTATCTTACTCACATAAAGGCAGAGGAAAGTCTATATCTAAATAAATGTTTAATAGACAAACTACAATAGAAGTTGTACTAAATTACAACAATTTACAACTCAAACAAAATAATTTGAAGAAAATGAATTATGGGAACATATGTAACATCACACAAGAAGAACATGACATAAAGAGACAAGAACCAAAATCTCATGTATCTCTGCAAAAAGTGAATTTCTTTATTGAAAATCTCCTCAAGAGTCCTTTTCATTTACCATAGGTATATATTTATACAATTCTTTCTGTAACCAAAAATTGGTTAGAACCCAAGTTTCTAGTATCTATATAGCTCACTAATACTAAAATAAAAGTAGTTAAATCAAAATGGGAAAAATTCCTAAAATTCGGCTAATTCATCTGGATTCTTGAAACTAAATATTACAAAGCAATATAACTTGTACATCTGCTCAATCTCTAGAAATTTCTTTGTTGCTTGTTTCATTACTTGTCTCCCATCTAATTGCTCATAGACACTTGTTTTTCTAGCCGATCCTTGCACTGAGCATGTATTTTTAATAATACAATTAGGAATTTAGGAATTTCCAAACATGCATTAAATTCAAAGTTGTAAACTTTTATATGGCCCAAAGGTAAACTTCGTTGAATTCTGACTACATATTTATTGGTATTTTGACATTGTAAACTTTGTTCCATCAAGAATTGATTTATAAATTGCAAATTTATCTGATTCACTTGCATGATAATTTTTTTATTCTTTTCTCTACTCTTCTCCAAATCACTCATATTTTCCTTTACATTGACTGTTTCAATGAAAGACTAGACATTCCTGAGGTCAATTTCATATATTTCAACATCTACTTCTAATAAGGCATTTATACATGTAGCTTTTACCTCCCTAGCCAATATTTTACTTTCCTCCCAATAGAGTTCCCATGTTTTAAGTTCCATTTCTCCTCTCAATTGTTCTAATTCTTGGAATTGTACAATGTCGTATATAGTAACATTATGTTTCCAAGAAAAAATTTCTTGAAACTTGTGTTGAGATGATACTAATTGTTTTTTCTCTATCATCAATAACTTTCAATGAATCATTAATGATAAGATATTGCTTCTAAATGATTTCCAAGCTTTTACAGAAGCTCTCTTGAGCTAATTTCGGTTCATTATTAATCTCCAAACCCTGTTTCTGGAAAGAAGGAACATCTATAAGAATATTTTTAACATAGGTTTGCAATTGAGTAATCAATTCTTCTTTCTAAGAAAGAGTGTCTTTCAATGTTTGTTTTATTTGATAACTCTCTCTCTTCATCTTTTCCTCCAATTCTTTCATTTGTTGTTGAACTTGATTACCCTGGAACTGACTTGCATTTCAATATCTTCATCTTTCTTCTTTAGGATTTATTATCGCTAACTAATTCGATGATCCCTTTGATAAAGATCCATATTCAAAACATTTACTAACCATTGATTTTCTCCTGCAAAAGCACCTAAAGTTTCTACCATACTCTTTGCAAACTCATATATGATCCTTTGCCTCTTTTCCATTGAACCGTATTTTTTTTCTAAATTTTTCCCTGAACAATAGCTTTTATTTTCTTGCTGAAGAAAACCTTTGTAGGAGACATATCCTTTGGTTCTATAGGGGTTAATTCATCAACATAAGCTACTTCATAACCTTGTGCTATGGGAATAGAAGTTATAGGAGTCATTGATAAAATATGAGATGCAATAACACTAGACTTCTCCTGAGCTTAAATACTATTTATAGGAGTATTATTGCCAGAAATAATTGACTGGGAAGTATTTTCAGGTATTGTTGTCTCAGTAGAAGGTTTATTGTGTTGTTGAAACATTCGTGTAAATATGGCCCATTGCTCTGCCAAACTCCTTTCATTTCAATCCTTGACTTGTTCCTTCTATGATGGATCATTAGTTGGCTCTTTCAATTATGTTGATGTTTTCTAAGTTGTATCGGTTTCTCTCAGTTGTTTAGGATTTGAACCTTGTGACAAGTCTTTAACTGGGTTTCCATTGAGAGTAGGATTCTCTTCCTTTGTTATATCACCAAATGTTTCTCTAGAGTTCACTTGTTGAAGAATAATTGGCAAACAACTTCTTCTATGGCTTTGAAACTTGTAAAACTCTAAACGTTCTTGTTCAGAAATAATTTGAATTCTTTCCAAAACCTGATCATAAGAAGTGGCATTTTTTAAAATATCATCATAAGTAGAATCTTCATGCAAATACTTCTTTGTTTCAATTTGAATACAATGATTTTCAAACACTTTAATTGGGTCATTCATTTTAAACTCAATACAAGACATGTTAATGTGTTCTAAATCTCGGGCTTCAACTCTAGCATGCCCAAAATCCAACAGAGTATAGATACCAACATGAATAGGATAAGGTGGCTATACTCTTTTATGTGCAGTCTTGAACTCCTTAGCTATCCTTGTACCAATTGTTTGATAAGCCACTTCTCTGTAGACTAATGTGTCAGGTAGAAACCTTGGTAATGCATGAGGGGATGTATAACATCCAAAGACCCTGATATAGGAAAACATTTCTTCAATGTACCTGTCTGCAATTTTTTTTAGGTTTTTAATGATCTGTTTAGAAATCCAAGGAGGAGGATAACCATATAACACTTCATGAATTGGAACAATGACATTATGACATATCTCATAAAAGTGTTCTTTTTTGTTTTCCTCCCATAATTTGTCATGATAAATATGAATAGGGTCAAAGGATTCTGGTGACCAATTACAATTCATGAGAGGGAAAGGAGTTTTCAAACATATGGCATCTAAGATATATGCAGACATATAAAAGGGAGCCTATTCTCATTTTGATTATAGGATTTTTCAATATGCTTGGTCAAATTATCTCAAACAATTTTCCCCAATTGAAAGAAAAACCCTCCATGACTTCATGCATGATTGGGACCCATTCTACACTAAACTAAGCAGGATCCTTCTTACCAAATATCCTACACAACATCTTGGTTGTGTACATAACAGGGGCATCATGAGAGGAAGTATAATATATACCATGTCTATCTATCCTGAAATTTCTTTTGTCCCCCCACCAATCTCTAACAATATCATGCATGTTTCTATCATATTGAGTGCATTCTTTCTCTTTAAATTCCTGAATGTGTTGAGCATTATATGTATACTTTGGGTTTTTGGAGATTTTATACATTACTCAAAAATCGTCGGGCCCAAAGGATACAAAAATAGCTCAATGATTATTATAAATGGTCCTAGTTGATAAATCAACATGCTCTAAAGCCCATCTAATGCAGGAGCATCACCAACTCATCAAGAGAGTCAGCACGGAAGCAGGAGACAGCTGGATAAGCCAACACATATTTTGAAATTGCCTTGGAAATTGTTGCGCGATCTTAAATGAGTCATTTAAGATGAAGCACACCTGTATGTTGTAATGGACCTTGAGCGGATAACTTTCGTCCTTAGTAGATAGGAGGCATTTAATCTAGTTAATGCAAGTAGGTAGAAATTGAATTCTTAGATTAGACAGTTTTAGATAGGAGGAGGGAAAACGGATATAGACACCCTCGTTGTATCATTGTAACATTAGCGGAGCCTGAGCAGAGAAGCAGGAAGAGCAAGCAGAGAGCTATGTAAAAGACATCCATGTACAGACATTTGAATTAATAGAAGAAGCTTTGATTCAAATTCATGGTTGTGTCTGTTCTTTGTATATTGATGTTATGCTCATGAATGTTTATTTCATGTTATACATTTGCTTTTACATGCGATGTTTATGATTTCATGCGCGAATTGAAGTCTGAGGGGGTGAAGGAATGAGTTTCAATTGTTTCTCTATTTGAGCCAGAGATTCCTGCAAGGAGTGCAGTCGAATTTTCTGCAAGGAGTGCGTTGACAGAGGGTTCAAATATAGATAACTTTTGATCCTCATTCATCCCAGAAGGTGCAGATGGGCACAGGAGCCATGCAAGGAGTGCACAGGCTGGGTAAAAGTCTCAAGGTTGCGAACCTGAGTAAAGAGTTAAAGACTACTACTGCAGGTGTGCGCAGAGTCGAAGGTTTTCATCACCTAGACGTGTTGAAGGGTTGCCGCAAGGAGTGCGCGCAAGGAGCCTTTTCTAAGGTTCAGAGTCATAGAAAAGCTCAGGAAGAATAGGTCGTTGAGTTGTTGAAGAACAACGCAGGCAAGTTGTGTTTTGCAAGCTTGTACGTAGGTGAACACGTCTTCGTGGGGAAGCACTTGATTCATTTCACAGGATTTGCCAGGAAGGAACAGACGGACGAAATTTCTGTGGAGATTTCGCGAATCACCGTGAGCCATTGGATCTCGCGGAGGCATGGAGAAGTTACAGCACAAGTGTGGAAGGGGTTCGAAGCTCTGGAGGGTAGAGCCGTTGATCCGAGCCATAAGGGCCGTCATATTTACACGTGAAATTGTGTATCGGGTTTTCATGAGTCGAAGCTCCAAAACATTTCATCAGGAATCGCGATATTGCGATACGCGATCTCCCGACAGCAAAAGGACAGTGTGTGGGCCACAGTGGAATCGGTGAGTGGAGGACAGGTGGCATACCTTATTGGAGTTCGAGGAAAGGAGAATCCCGAAACATAGGATATTAGGATTCGCGATCCCGTGAAGTCCGAAATTCCGACGAGGTGACGGGACTGTTGAAAGGTCAAAGCGCGAGCTCATTGGAGTTTCGCGTATCGGGTATCGGGAGTCGAAGAATCAAGTTGCTCGACACTGCGAGTGTCGAAATCCTGATAAAGAAAGTCCCGACAAAACAAAGGAGAAAGTCAACGTTGACCAGGTATTGGGTTTCGTGGATTCGTAAACCCAAAGGTCAACCACTGAACTCGCGAAGTCGCGAGTTTTGATTTCCTGACAAGCAAAGGGGAGGGAAGTCGTGCGAGGAAAACTATGGGTGTGGATTTCCCGATAGGGAATTAGAAGAACCTTGGAGTTCTTTGGGCCGAGGAAAGAGAAGATCCTGTGTGTGTGCGTGGACCTCCTGAACTGCGGGTGGTGGAGGGGCCATGTTGCCATCAGTTTGGTATCAGAGCATAGAAAGATTCTTTGCTTTCTGTAGCAGAGAAAGAAGGAAATTCACCATGCCACTGAGGAGAGAAAGACAGTCACCCGATCCAGAGGATAGGGAGATGCGAAGAAGAGGCAGGCAGGTAACCAATCCAGAGATGGAAAGACAAATGTGTGATCTTCGAGCAAGACTTGAAGACATGGAGACAACACAGAGACACACAGTAGGTGTTGGGGATATTAGTGATTCCAATAGTGAAATAGAGGCTAAACGAGAGGAGGAAGTTGCAGATGAAGACGCATCAAATGAACGTCTAATCAAAGTTATTGCTAGGATGGGTGCAAAATCAAGGATGGACATTCCAGTTTACGAGGGAAACTTGGATGCAGAGGAGCTTCTAGATTGGATTAGAGCTCTAGATACTTACTTCAACTATGAAGATGTCGAAGAGGACAAGAAAGTCAAGCACGCTATCACATGCTTGAAAGGACACACAACATTATGGTGGGACGAACTACAAGCTGATAGACGCTGCAAGGGCAAGCAGAAAATTAAAAGTTGGGATCGAATGATTACAAAGATGAAAGAAAAATTCATCCCCAGAGATTATCAAATTTCTCTGTTCAGGAGAATGCAGAACCTGAGACAGAAGCTGATGACAGTGAAAGAATACACTGAGGAATTCTATCGACTGAACATCAGAGCAGGTCATCGGGAGAGCGATGATGAGAAGGTTGCCAGATATATGAATGGCCTGAGATACGATATCCAAGATGAGATGAGCATGGTAACCATCCGAATTGTGGAGGATGCTTATCAAATGGCTCTAAAAGATGAGGAGAAGATGAGCTGAAAGCAAAGTCAGAGGGGTCGAGGCAGAAGTCAGCCCAGAGGCAAGTCAATTTCCCAAGAAAGGAACCAAAAGCCCAAGGAGGAATGGAAGAAACCTTAGACTCGTACAGAGAGGGGTGGAAGTTCACAAAAAGGGCAGCAGTATGCAGAACAAAGAGGGCAGCATAATGAACAAAAGGGAGATTATGGTGACGCTAACACTTTTCCTCGTACCAGAGGTAGAGTAAGAGGAAGAGGTGGAGTAATCACATGCTTCACATGCAGAAGGAATGGGCACAAGTCTTACGAGTGTCCACAAAAAAAGAAGGACATCGGAGAAGCTCACATCACCGAAGCGCAGAGGCAGGATGTTGAGGCCAAAGACACAGAAGGCGGAAGATCGCTTATGATGCGAAAAGTCCTTTTGACACCTGAGAAAGAGGTGGAAAGTTCAGTCCAAAGGACCAGACTTTTCAGAACAGCTTGCAAGACCAAAGATAGGGTATGCAAGGTCATTGTAAACAGTGGTAGCACGGATAATCTCGTATCTACAGAGATGGTAGAGAAGCTAGAGCTGGAGACGACTGCTCATCCAAGCCCATACAGAGTTTCGTGGCTACAGAAGGGACACCAAGTAACTGTTACTAAACAATGCTTGGTTGAATTCAAGACAGGTGGATATAATGATAAGATCTTGTGTGATGTTATTCCCATGGATGTTTGTCATTTATTGTTGGGTAGACCATGGCAATATGACAGAAATGTGATTCATGATGGGCGAATGAACACGTATACCCTGGAGAAGAATGGGAGAACCCATATGTTGCTTCCGATAAAGGATAAGGAGGTCGGAAGTAACCAACACAATACTTCTCATGAGTGGGAAGGAACTTCTTACAGAGGTTAAGAAGAAAGAAGATCCACAATTCTTTGTGGTTAGGAAACCGAGGATTGTTCTGACTAGCACGAGAATGGATGATCTACCAGAAGAGGTTCAGGAACTGCTGGAAGAGTTCGCTGACATCATAGTGGACGAACTACCTCGTTCGTTGCCACCAATGAGGAGTGTGAGTCATCATATAGACCTCATACTAGGAGCTAGTTTACCGAATAAAGCCGTGTACAGGTTAACGTTGCAAGAGAATGAGGAAGTTAAAATGCAAGTTCAGGACTTATTGGACAAAGGATTAGTCAGAGAAAGCTTGAGTCCATGTGTTGTTCTGACAATACTCAGTGCGAAGAAGGATTGTAGTTGGAGAATGTGTACTGATTCGAGGGCGATCAACAAGATAACCATCAGGTACAGATTTCCATTGCCGAGGATGGATGATCTGATGGATTGCTTGAGCGGGGAAAGATACTTTTCAAAGATTGATTTAAAAAGATGGTATCACCAAATTCGCATGAGAGAAGGCGATGAGTGGAAGACAACGTTCAAGACAAACGGAGGTTTGTATGAATGGCTTGTTATGCCGTTTGGCTTAACAAATGCACCGAGTACCTTCATGAGGTTGATGAACGAAGTCCTGAGGGAGTTCATCGGGAAGTTCGTCATTGTGTATTTGGATGACATACTGATTTATAGTAAATCAGTGGCAGAACACTTGAAGCATTTGGCTATAGTGATGCAGAAGCTACAACAGGAGAAGCTATTGATTAACATGAAGAAGTCCTCATTCATGAAGATAGAGCTCATTTACTTGGGGTTTGTTATTTCGGCTAATGAGTTGAGGATGGATCTGGATAAGGTGGAGGTAATCAAGAATTGGCCATCACCGAAGAATATCTTTGAGGTGAGAAGTTTTCACGGTTTGGCTAGTTTCTACCGGAAATTCATCAGGAATTTCAGTGGAATTAGTGCAGCGATGATGGATACAGTGAAGAAGCGGCATAAGTCTTTTCAATGGACAGCTAAGGCTGAGAAGAGCTTCAATCTGTTGAAGTGAAAGATTACAGAACAAGCAGTTTTGGTGTTGTCGGATTTCCTGAAGATGTTTCAAGTGAAATGTGATGCAAGCGGATTTGCAATTGGGGCAGTCTTGAGTCAAGAAGACAGGCCAATCGCATACTTCAGCGAGAAGCTGAATGAAGAAAAATTGAAGTACTCCATGTCTGATAAATAATTCTATGCTATCATACAGGTGTTGAAGAAGTGGAGGCATTACTTGATCCCGAAAGAATTTGTTTTATATAGTGATAACCATGCGTTACAGTTTGTGACTCAACAGGAGAAGTTGAATCAGAGACATGTAAAATGGGTAGAGTATATGCAGAATTTCACATTTGTGATTAAGAATATTTCAGGTACTGCTAACAAAGTGGTTGATGCTTTGAGCAGGAAGTGTTTGTTGTTGCAGGAGTTCTGAGTCAGAACGTTAGGTTTTGATGATCTCAGGGACATGTACGCAGGTGATGCAAACTTTGCAGAAGTGTATGAAGCAGCTGAGAATCCAGTTCTCAGAGGTAGAAGTCCTTGGATACATTATGTGATCTAGAAAGGATTGTTGTTCAGAGGAAATCAACTGTGTATTCTGAAATGCTCCATGAGGGAGAACTTATTGAATGAGAAACATAGTGGTGGATTAGCAGGACACTTCGGTCACGACAAGACATTTGCAAAGCTGAACGAATCATAATTTTGGCCAGGGATGCAAGCAGAGGTCAAGTGATTTGTAGACAGATGTAGAGTTTACCAACATTCGAAGGGAAGGAAGCATAATGCAGGGTTTTATTAGCCATTTCCCATACCAGAGAGGCCGTGGGAGGCGATAAGCATGATTTTGTATTTGGGTTGCCCAGGACACAAAGAGGTTTTGATTCAATCTTTGTGGTAGTGGATAGGTTTTCTAAAATGGCACATTTCATCCCATGCCAGAAGACCAGTGATGCGACTCACATCGCAAATCTGTTTTTCAAAGAGGTCGTTTGACTTCATGGATTGCCAAAACGCATAGTTTCGGACAGAGACATGAAATTCATAGGGAATTTTTGGAGGACCTTGTGGAAGAAGCTGGGAACTAACTTGATGTTTAGTTCATCTTATCATCCTCAGAAGGATGGATAGACAGAAGTGGTCAATAGAAGTCTCGGAGACTTGCTGAGAAGCTTGGTGACTGAACACCACAGCAGTTGGGATAATATATTACCACAAACAGAGTTTTCATATAACGACTCAGTGAAAAAGAGCACATGAAAGAGTCAATTTCAGGTGGTCTATGGGATGCAGCCGAGAGGAGTTTCTGAGTTGAGGGATTCAGAATGGACTGCTACTAGTAGCGCTAGTGCAGAATAATTTGTTGAGGCGATGAGAGAACTTCACAGCCAGGTGAAGAAACGATTGCTGGAATCAAGCCAGGAGTATAAGCACAGAGCAGATCAACATCAGAGACAACTTCAGTTTGAGGTTGGTGATCTGGTTCTGGCACATTTGAGGAAAGAAAGGTTCCCGAGGGGAACATACAATAAATTGAAAATGAAGAAAATTGGGCTATGTAAGGTCTTGAGAAAAATCGGGGAAAATGCTTATGAGATCGAATTACTGGATGGAATCGGAATATCTCCGATATTCAATATCGTAGATTTATATCCATACCGGACTGGAGAAGCAGACACTCGAGATGAGTAGCCAGTGATCCAGTGGATGAAACAAATTCCAGTTGCCGAGAAGCCGCAGATGGAATGCATACTGGACCAAAGAGTAGGTAAGAAGACCAGAAGGAAAGAATACTATGAGTATCTGGTCAAATGGAAGAACCATCCAGTTGAAGATGCCAGCTGGGAGACTGAAGCAGAGATACAAAGGCATGGAAAGACCGTGTAGGAGCTCATGGACAGGGGCCCATGAAATTTTTCAAGCCGAGGAGTATGATGTAGGAGCATCGCCAACTCATCAAGCGAGCCAGGGCGGAAGCAGGAGACAGCTGGATATGCCAGCACAGATTTTGAAATTGCCTTGGAAATTGTTGTGTGATCTTAAATGAGTAATTTAAGATGAAGCGCACCTGTATGTTGTAATGGACCTTGAGCGGATAGCTCTCGTCCTTAGTAGATAGGAGGCATTTAATCTAGTTAATGCAAGTAGGTAGAAATTGAATTCTTAGATTAGACAGTTTTAGATAGGAGGAGGGAAAAAGGATATAGACACCTCATTGTATCATTGTAACATTAGCGGAGCCTGAGCAGAGAAGCAGGAAGAGAAAGAAGAGAGCTATGTAAAAGACATCCATGTACAGGCATTTGAATTAATAGAAGAAGCTTTGATTCAAATTCATGGTTATGTGTTTGTTCTCTGTATATTGATGTTATGCTCATGAATGTTTATTTCCTGTTATACATTTTCTTTTACATGCGGTGTTTATGATTTCGTGCATGAATTGAAGTCCGAGGGGGTGAAGGAATGAGTTTCAATTATTTCTCTATCTGAGCCAGAGATTCCTGCAAGGAGTACAGTCGAATTGTCCGCAAGGAGTGCATTGAAAGAGGGTTTAGATAGAGATAAATTTTGGTCCTCATTCATCCCAGAAGGTGCAATTGGGCACAGGAGTCATGCAAGGAGTGCGCAGGCTGGGTAAAAGTATCAAGGTTGCGAACCTGAGTAAAGAGTTAAAGACTGCTGCTGCAGGTGTGCGCAGAGTCGAAGGTTTTCATCACCTAGACGTGTTGAAGGGTTGCCGCAAGGAGTGCGCGCAAGGAGCCTTTTCTAAGGTTCAGAGTCATAGAAAAGCTCAGGAAGAATAGGTCGTTGAGTTGTTGAAGAATAGTGCAGGCAAGTTGTGTTTTGCAAGCTTGTACGTAGGTGAACAAGTCTTTGTGGGGAAGCACTTGATTCATTTCGCAGAATTCGCCAGGAAGGAACGGACGAACGAAATTTCCATGGAGATTTTGCGAATCACCGTGAGTCGTTGGATCTCGCGGAGGTGTGGAGAAGTTACAGCGCAAGTGTGGAAGGGGTTCGAAGCTCTGGAGGGCAGAGCCGTTGATCCAAGCCATAAGGGCCATCGGATTTACACGTGAAATTGTGTATCGGGTTTTCGTGAGTCGAATCTCCAAAACATTGCATCAGGAATCGCAATATTGCGATACGCGATCTCCCGACAGCAAAAGGACAGTGTGTGGGCCACAGTGGAATCAGTGAGTGGAGGACAGGTGGCATACCTTATCAGAGTTCGGGGAAAGGAGAGTCCTGAAACATAGGACATCAGGATTCGCGATCCCACGAAGTTCAAAATCCCGACGAGGTGATGGGACCATTGAAAGGTCAAAGCGCGAGCTCATTGGAGTTTCGGCGTATCAGGTATCAGGAGTCAAAGAATCAAGTTGCTCGACACTGCGAGTGCCAAAATCTCGATAAAGAAAGTCCCGACAAAGCAAAGCAGAAAGTCAGCGTTGACAAGGTATCGGGTTTCGTGGATTCGTAAACCCAAAGGTCGACCACTGAACTCGCAAAGTCGCGAGTTCCGATTTCCCGACAAGCAAAGGGGAGGGAAGTCGCACGAGGAAAACTGTGGGTGTGGATTTCCCGATAGGGAATTAGAAGAACCTTGGAGTTCTTCGGGCCGAGGAAAGAGAAGATCATGTGTGTGCGCGTGGACCTCCTGACCTACGGGTGGTGGAGGGGCCGCGTTGCCGTCACCATCGAACCATGTATGTATAAGGTGACATTCTTGTCCTTGGTGCGATTTTGTGCAGTTCTAATTGAGCAACGTTCTTATAGTCATTGGGCGACACATATTCTTCGTTCTCTTCATCTTCTGAAACTAGAGACTCTTCAAATTCAAAAATCCTGTACATATGTGCCCACGTCTTAGTATTGTCTGTAAATCTGGTAGTGGTATTTGACAGAATATCAGAATTTGGGTTTGGCCACTCCACTTGCGTTAATTTATTTCCTTTGCATGGCACCATGAACTCTAGTTTCACAACTGTTCTCTCTGCAAACAAATATTTTATGAGTGCAAAATCAAGGGTAGATGGAAATTAAAATTAGTTTGAAATCGCAAATAAAATCTTCTTTAATATGGAATTAACTATTTCACATGCAATTGACAAAGTTTAATCAATTAAAGTTGGCACATTTATTACCTGACAACACATTATTTTCCCAAAATCCAAATTAATTACCTTTAATGACCACCATAAACCTTAATTGTCGGCTCCTCAGGCTTTGGGTTTCTCATATGAGAAAGGTCAAACATCTCGTAAACAAAGATTCCAGTATGATATCATAATTATAATTAATTAATCATAATCAATTTTTATCAATATAATCCCTATTTAATTCTTCATCACCGGGCTTCAGGATGTTGGGTGTATTGGATAGAACAAATCAAACATATCGGGAATCGAGAACCCACTAATGATGTGGTGCCATGACGTTACATATGACAACCTGGAACTCAAAGTACAAATGACACATGACATACATAAGGTACTACTACTAGGTGGCATAGGACACGTCAACAAACATATGGAAGTACATTAAAACATGATTAAGGATTAATAAAGGTTATTTAAACCTTCATTATGAGTTAAGTGCATATGAACTTAATTCTCGGATATCGGGTTTCAGGATATAAAAGATCTGAAGAGCTTAAAACAAACCATCCTAAAGCTCAGAAAGGAACTTTGTGTGATAGGATTATGATGAAAGGATACAAAACTCTCAAAATGTAACCGTGACTTTCGATATTTCTGGCTTCAGGATATTTAAATGAACAAGAACACTAGCATCCTGAAATCTGAAATGGAACCATGAATGAAATCAAAATAACACACAACTTTACAGTCCCGAAATTCCATTGGTCATTTATTTTTCACAACATTAGATGGTCGGATGAGAACAAATCCGTCAGGTTTTCCGCATTACATTTCTCCATTCGGACTCTGCAAAATCAACAATTCAAAGATTTTTCGATGAAATACTAAACACTTTAATCAAATAAACAATACAATCAATATTTTAAAAAACTAATATCAACTTAATTTCACCCTTAAATAAAAACATGTACAAGTTAAACATGTAAAATTATGAAATTATACACACTGCTACTGAAATAACAATTATCTTTCATAAAATCTAGAATAGATAATTATAGAAAAAAAAAACCTATAATAAAAAGAAATTAAGAATTATATACAAATTCAAAAAATTTAAAAAATTGTAACAACGGACTCGATGAACATAGTGGGAAAAACTTCTCTTGGGCCGATTTTGGGGAAGTATGGAAATGCACGTCTGTTGGAGGTATGTGTGAGGTAGAACCAAAATCTGTGAAGTCTGTGGAAATGAAGAGACAACCAGTCTACGATTGAGGGAATGTGTGAGGTGCACCGTAGGAGGTTGCGGAGATGGTTGCGATGGAGAGTCTTGGTTTGACTAATTTTTTTATGAGTGTTTTGGTGAGGTGAGGTGAGTCGTGTGACTCTGTCGAATTTGTAAACCGATCCGGTACTACTCATATTGTAACTGTTTCACAATAAAAAAGACTTAGTCGGGTGTTAGGCACGGTTTGTGCCGCCCACACTATATCTATGTTTGTATTTCATTTGTTTTATTGGTGTTCTCTTGGCTTCTCATGTTCATGTATGTATGCTTATATATGACTAAGTGTTATAGTTGTTAACAATTGTCTAAATATACAAGAGTTGCACTAGAGTAGGTGTGTGACTCGTTGGTAACCTAGAACAGAGTATAGGTATGCTCTAGGTGAAGATGCATAATCCAAACAAAATATCCTTGGTATTTTCAAACATTCAGATGAGAAACATTGCAATCCTACCTATCCTCAAAAGATATACAATCATAAAACACACTATAAAGACGTGACAATAATTATAATATCAATTTATAAAAGCTAAAATATTATTATAAAATACACATCTTTATATATATTTTTATTTAATCTAAATGAAAACATGATAATTACACCTTCATGTTACTAATAATGTAATGATTACACCATGCCATATCATGAATACATGTTCCATTCATATAGTTTCAATTGCAATATTTTATAATAGACTCCCAACGCAATGTAATTTTTAATAAAATCCTAGTAAGATAAGTATTATATAATTACACTCATGTCTACATTTACAATTGCATTCAATTTGCCTTATCATATGTGATTTGAATTTCATGTCATTTCATAAGCCTTATGCAAGCTTATAATAGACTCCCAACGCAATGTATTTTTTAATAAAATCCTAGTAAGATAAGTATTATATAATTACACTCATGTCTACATGTACAATTGCATTCAATTTGCCTTATCATATGTGATTTGAATTTCATGTCATTTCATAAGCCTTATGCAAACAAGAACTAGGTTCTAAAGCTATTTTTTATTTTTATATAATGAAATCTATGTATAAGGTGATATCATTTTTTAAGCTAAAAATATTTATGATAGGATTGAATTTATGCACAAAGTGATATCAATAATGTTTGGTTTCCATTACAAAAAAAATACAATATTTCAGGTTTATATGTAATTTTTCTTTATCGTGAATTTTTCTGTGCGTGTACGGTTATTCTGATAGGTAACATATTATAACTACAAGGGCTTTTTTTTTTCTTGTGTATTTTTATTATACCAATTTATTATATATATATATATATAATTTCAAATTTATATGTAATTTTTCTATAACATTTTATGAAGAAAAAAACATTTTTACCATGTTATTTTATTGATTTAGATTTATTGTAATTTTGGATTTATTAAATATTGAGGGGATTAAAAAAATAAGATTTAAATTTTTTTGTATTTAAAAAAATCACGTTAAAATTATAATTTTAACAATTGAGGAGATAATTTCTAAACTCCTTTCATGATAAAAATCCAAGGCTTTAATATGTTTGTTTAATGATTTTCAGCCTCTTACGTTAGATCTGTACTAGTCACTATATTGAAACTGGACAAAAGATTTTGAGGTATATCTTATTTCTAAAGGTTTTTTAATTGTTCAATTTCACAATCTTGCTTATTATCATAAATTTTTCAAAGAGACTTGTTAGTTTTGGGGAAGAACAAATCTTTTTTGTGACCACATGGTTCCAAAAATTAACCCATCCAATATGTTCACAACCAAAACATCTACTTGGGTGGTCCTCCCAAATCTACTAATACACTTTTAGAAGTTAAGACAATAGAAATACTTGAGTAGATATTTAAAAATATATATAAATTGGATTAAGCTTGGTCTTTTTATATATGCGTGTATATGTGTGGAGATCAACATTAATACAAGATTACGAGATAAGATTATACTTTAAAGGAAATTCTCATGAACATCATAATTGGATTATGAAGATACAACATTTTATACTGAATTTATCAACAAGTAAGATATTTCCACGCATGCATCTCTTCAAGTACAAGTTTATCCTAAAAGGAAAGAAGAATATGAACCAACCCCCCAAATTATTTGTTTTCTGATTTTTTTTCAAATTTTTTTTTTCAATTTTCAAGTAACACCACTTGTCAATTTAGGAGTCAATTTTTAACTTTTTATTTATGATGGTACTAGTTGTCAAGGACACTATTTCAATTAAGTCGTAATTTTAACTCCAAAAATAAAATTAGTGCTACTGGAAGTATCACTTTTCAATTCGAGGGTCAATGTTTCTCAATAGTATCGATTGCCAAGGCCGTGATTTCAAACAAGTCACAATTTTAACCACCACCCCCCAAAATGGTGGTCCTAATAGTGCCATTTTTTGAAATGGGGTAAAAAAACCACTAAATATGACCTTTAAGAAAATGAAAACTCTGAAGGGTTTTTGTCAAGTCGATAACTTTGTTCATGGTTAAATAAGTTTAATAGAATGTTATTAATAATTAAGTATTCCATTTTTTATTTTAGGTTTTGTTGAATTTATTGCAATATAATTTATATTCCTATATATAATAATCATGTAATTTATTTTCTATTAAATAATAAATGAAATAAAGAAAAATCAAACTTATTTTATGTCCATCAACTATTAATTCTTGAAACAATTTAAACTAAAATTTTCATCAACTAAAATACTTTTTGAAACAATTAAATTTCAATAATTAGCAAATAAAATATTTAAATTTAACAATTACAATATCTTATATTTTTGAAACAATTAAATTTCAATAATTAGCAAAGAAAATATTTAAATTTAACAATTACAATATCTTCTTTAGTGTTGAATTTGATTACACTAAATATTAAAACCCCTCCTATGCTCTTATCCAAAATAGGATTAACCTCTCTATCAACTAGGATCTGGACCAACTTTGTAGTTCCAAGAAACATTTACGTTTCCTATCCCTCCATACCTGAAAATCCAAGACTAACAATATTACTAAAAAATGATACAATAGAACACACTAAATATAATAGAATATAATCTCCTCAATTTTCACCCAATTTAGTCTTCCAATTTCGAGAATAATTCTCATATAAAATTTTCCAACCCTTTGTTCTTCTTCCTTACTCCCTTTTATGCCTAATTCCTCCTCCCCTAATCTCTACAACGCTCCTCTCACTAAATTTTATATCTTATTTCCCCATGCTTCAAAGTTCCTTGAGAAGGTTGTTAACCCTTCCTACCTATTTTTCTAGCAACCTTATCCTGGTGAATAAAGTAAAATAATAACATAATGCAATTAAATGTAATTTTTATGGCCACACTAAAATGATATTTCAGTATATATAACATTTTCATCCTATATTAAAATTCATCTAGTTATTTATATTTTTTTATACAAGACAACCAAAAGTTATTGAATGTCTATCTTCACCATGACATATTTATATGTATATAAAATAATTTCCAAAAGTAATAAATTATATATTATTTAGTATATAACTTAATTTAATAATTGATACATTAATATTGACATATTTATATTTATATAAAATAATTTTCAAAACTACTAAATTATGTATAATTTAATATATAATCTAATTTAGTAATTAATACATCGATATAACCATACTAGTGCATGCACACAGTTTGTATGTATAACTAAGATACACATATCTCATTCCTATACTACTAATAAACAATTTTTTATAGATAGTTCTTATGTGTGTTCACAATCAAGCATGTATTTAATATAAATCACAATAGTTCAATAATCATGTAATATCAATCATGGCACCATAATTATCATGAATGAACAAGGCAAGTGTTTTAAATTGTTGAGACTATAATACACTCTAAAATTTTTTGAATTTTTGTGTTCCACTTTTTTTTTTCTTACTTTCTTTTGAAATAATGTATTAAAATACTATTGAAAACCATATTTTTGAACAATTTTATTGAGTACTTTTCCTTTTTGACAAGTTTATTTTATTTGTTTCTTTATTTTCAACTTCAAAAAACTCGTCTAAAACTTCCAAAATCTTCTAAAAAAAACTGTCATGGTGGAGGTAACGTTTCATTTTTATCAAAGTAAAAAATTCACTTTGCCCGTTGCTCAAAGTTCAAAGTCTTCCTTGATGGATTTACCTATCAGAAGAGAATTTTCACTTTTATTAAAGTTTAAAGTCAAAAGTGTTCTACAAAAATGTTTCATAGAGGAGAGTTTCCACTTTGGTCAAATTTAAAAGTTTGAATTGTACTCCACCACAAAGTCAAAAGTGATTCCCAATGGGTGAAAGGATGGTTCACAATTTAGTCAAAGTTTAATGCTTGAATTTAACATCACCAAACTGAAGGGTGTTGACTTCCAAGGTAATAATTTTTCATCCATCAAAAAAATATTTGTGGGGTTATCCCTGAACTTTATCTGAAACACTGATGTTACTTTCTCCTCCACACAAATGATTTTAAGAGGTACTAAAATTTTTCTTCGCGTATGACTTCTAGTTTTTAGTAGAAGGAAATTTCTAACCTTGGCCATCGAAAGTTTAGAATTGGACCACTGACCATTGAAACTAAAAGTAACAACACCACTCCTAAATAGATAATCTACCCATTATAAAACTTGATTGTCCTATCCATCATTTATGTCTGACAAAATGGGGTATTTCCACACAAGTCGAACAGCTCAAGAAAAGTCTCCTCAAACAAGTCAAAGATTAGTACACCAATGTATTACATGGTTAAAACCCTCAAAGAGGGAAAACGTTCATCTCCCCAACTAATGCAACTACTTGAGGCAATATATTAATGAAAAAGGAAAATAATTTACATAAGAGTTTCTCACAATTGATCATAAACAAATTACACTCCATGCTCTTTAAATAGAGATCATGGACCAATTGAGTGTTAATACATGGATCAATATAGTCATTAGTATCAAAGAGAATATGAACTGTTAGATCACTTAATATCTAAAACATACCATGACCATTGGATTACATAACTACAAATGCATACTAAGGAAACATACTAAAGAAACACACATTACCTAAAGACACATTAGACTAAGTTGATCTTAACTAACTCCTAAGTGTCTAAATATCCTAACATCTCTCCTTAAGAACAACTTGTGATAGTATCAAAGGATTTTACAAAGGTGACAATATGAGAAAGAAGGAGGCATTAAATCTTATACCCTCCTAGTGAAAACTTATTGAACTCCTAACAGTTTGAAAAACTTCACTTTTGTAAGTGACTTTGTGAAAATGTATGCAACTTGATCATATATAGGGTAACAAGAAGTTCAAGAATGCAATCTTAAAAAAACTTTCTGATGAAGTGCATGTGTAGCTCAATGTGTTTTTTGTGTTGATGTTGAATTGCATCTTTGGTGAGCTTGATGGTACTCTTATTATGAAACCAAAGTGTGGTTGGATGTTGCTACTGGAATATAAACTCTAAAAGGATCTATTGATGCCATAAGGCTTCTTGACTTGCATTAGATGTTGCTTGATACTTTTCTTCTT
>ML780967.1:30394-56074 GCA_009831015.1 Picea engelmannii
AAATACAATAACAATTCTTGACAAAACATTACATAACATTATATTCAATATATAGCTATCCATAGATAATTTTAACTACCTACAAGTCCACTTATAATGAAGGCCTACTAACTAATTTGGGTCTTATTAATAAAGAGGACCCTTTTTACCATGAGTGACTATTATCTAAATATTTAGTGGGCCTTACTCAAGGAAGGTGGCCTCATACATTGATAAAGTATCCTAAGTAAGGTGGTTAGGGTAAGGAACCTAACATGCCCTCCCCCTTTGAAAGTAGTTTTGTACTCAAGGATGAAGGTGAGGAAATTGTTGTGGAATCATTGTTGATTCCCATGATGCATCTTCCACTTGCATATCTTTCCACTGGATTAATATTTCCGTGATTGTGCATTGGTGAAATTGATGCTCTATGGTATCCAATACTGCTTCTGGCTAGAGCCAAATGGAAGCTTCTTCATCAATATCATGTAGGTTAGTATAAACATTGAAATTCAATCCCACAACCTTCTTCAGATAAAACACATGAAAGACTGGATGGATCTTTGAGTGGGATGGGAGAGCTAGCTTGTAGGCCACATGTCCAATGCATTGTATGATCTGATAGGGACCATAGAAATTGGGAACCACCTTCTAGGGAAATTTAGTTTTTAGTGTGTTGATGCCGAAACAAGAGTGTTTTGAAACCAACATCTCAACCTCTCGTGCTTCTAGGCGGGAGGAGACATGAATGTTACCCTACATTTTAAGCCCCATAAATAAAGCACATTAAACCCTATACCTAAATATTCTAAGCATGAGACTTTATTTATGATTTTTGTAAATATTAAATTTTAATCTATTTTGCCTTTATATTATTTTGTATTTTGTTTTTATATGAAATGTTAAATTAAACAAAATTTTAGTGAATAATATAATTGCAAAACTTTAAAAAGAAAGTTAAACTAACTAAACCCTAAGTTAAAATAAAACCCTAAAGTTAAAAGAATGGCATGATTTTTTTCAATTATTCGAGTTTTATATATTTTGTAATCTTTGTGTTTTATTTTACATGAAATTAAAATTAAAACAAAAGTTAGTGTGGAGTTTAAAAGATACAATTGCAAAAATAAATATAAACAAACGAAAATTAACTAAATTAATGATTCTAAGAATGTGTTGAAATGAAATATTTTCTTTTAAAATTATGGTTAATAAAAGTTAAATTAAATGAATGAAAGAAAACATAATTGAATGGAAATTTAAAAGTACAAAAACTAAAATAATTAGTTAAAATAAGATATACAATCTAAATTTAATTTAATTTGTATTTACAAGAACTATTTTAAATTGAATAAAACATTGAATTTAATTTTGTTGCTTTTTTTAAGCATTACAATACTATTTGCAGTTGCACCCACTTGAGGTTCCTTCAAGGATGTTATTATGAAAAAATACTACCCTTTTGAAAGTTATGATGATTTGTATATAAGATGGACCACATTGGGACAAAAAAGAGACCAAACAATGCTAAAGTTCACCAATGTCTTCCATACCTTGCACACCAAGATGGGTATCAAAGATTCTGAGTGACATTTGATGATCAAGTACCGTGAGATTCTGCATAGATACATCTAGACAAAGATATAATTGAATGGAAATTATGGTTAATAAAAGTTAAATTAAATGAAAGAAAAAAAACATAATTGAATGGAAATTTAAAAGTACAAAAACTAAAATAATTAGTTAAAATAAGATATACAATCTAAATTTAATTTAATTTGTATTTACTAGAACTATTTTAAATTGAATAAAACATTGAATTTAATTTTGTTGCTTTCTTTAAGCATTACAATACTATTTGCAGTTGCACCCACTTGAGGTTCCTTCAAGGATGTTATTATGAAAAAATACTACCCTTTTGAAAGTTATGATGACTTGTATATAAGATGGACCACATTGGGACAAGAAAGAGACCAAACAATGCCAAAGTTCACCAATGTCTTCCATACCTTGCACACTAAGATGGGTATCAAAGATTCTGAGTGACATTTGATGATCAAGTACCGTGAGATTCTGCATAGATACATCTAGACAGAGATGGAGTTTTTGGACATCTCATGCTTAGTCATGACCTATCGGTATGTTTTCAAAATCGAGCAGACGATTAAACAAAAGACGTAACAGTTTGGGTCTGGGAATCCCCCACAACAAAAGTAGGGAAAGGGAAGTCACAACTTGCAAAACAAAGGACAGAGCAAAGATGGGAAACCTCAAGGCAACTTGTCCAAGAAGAAAGAAAAGAAGGACAATGGGAAGATGAAGAAAGATATCGGGAAGTGATGTGACTTCCATAAGAGCTCCTGTAATAACACACTTTATTGTCTCTCAAAGCAGTCATTGGTGGCTGAGGTAAAAGCCTCTGAATCATATGTGGGTTCTGATTCTGAGTTAGAACCAAAAAAGGGGAGACGAATCATTGACACAGAACCCAGTGCCAACGTTGCTACCACCAAGATCTAGCCCGATGACCCTAATGAATAGAAGGAAGGAGAGAACCATTCCATTCATAGATGTGGGTGAAAGGCACTCTGTTGCACTTCATCATTGATGGAGATAGCCAAAAGAACCTCATCTCATCATAGGTCGTCAAGCAGTTATCCCTACCAAAAATTACACACCCGCAGCCTACACCATCGAATGGCTCTGTCAAGGAAGTGATCTTTGTGTCAGCCAATGGTGTCTCCTATCATATGACTTCAAGTCGTTCAAAGATTAGGTATTGTGTTATGTTTCCCCCCTTGAATTTTGTGATTTTATTTTGGTCCAATTTTATTTATGGAAAATTCATGTTGTATATAAGTCTAGGCATCGCAGTGTTTTTTTTTACTTTAAATAGGAAATTGTACAGGATACTCAAGGTAGTCCCACCTTGTTTTATTTCCTTGATCTCTGCCAAGCAATGTAGGAAGCTCATTTCTCAGATTAGGAAGTTTGTCTTCTTCATGATTCTCTCTTAGAGTGAGCAAAAGGTTGCAACCACATCCATGGCCCCTGTGATCGACCTCTCCATGAAGCATAAGAAGGTGGATAAGGTCATGGAAGAATACAAAGACATCTTCTCATCACCTACTGGGGTACCTTTGCAGTGTCAAGGAAAGCATCCCATCGATCTAACCCCCGATGCACCACTACCCAATGGGCCATTCTATTGTCGCTCTCTACTAGAAAATGAGGAGATCAAGCATCAGATTCAAGAACTAATCCACAAAGGACACATTCAACCCAGCTCATCACATTGTGAAAGCCCAATCACGTCGGTGCAAGAGAAATATGGGACATGGAGACTCTGCATTGATTTTCAGGCCCTAAATAAAATCACAGTTAAGAACTGATACTCGATTCCCCAAATCGACGATATCCTTGCTCAGCTCAAGGGGGGGAAATACTTCAGTAGGATTGATCTGAAGTCTGGCTACCATCGGGTCCCAATAGAGCAGATATATGTATGGAAAATTGTCTTCAAGCCAAAAGAAGCTCTTTTTGAATGGTTGGTCATGCCCTTGGTTTGACAAATTCCCCAACAACTTTCATGAGGATGATGGAAGATATCTTGCAACCTTTCACTAATTATTTTGTGGTGGTTTATCTAGATGACATCCTCATCTACAAAAACACTTGGGAAGAATACTTGCAACATAATCGATAGGTTATACACACTCTGGGGCAACACAAGTTATATGCTAACTTGGAAAAATGCTCCTTCAGCATGGACAAGGTCCGATACCCAGGCTACATTGTTGATGTGCATGGTGTGAATGTTGATCCATCCAATATCCAAGTCATCTATGACAGGAAATCCCCATCCACGCTCACTGAGATTCAAAGCTTCTTAAGCCTTACCAATTTCTATCGCAGGTTCATGTTGAGATTCTCCCATATTGCATGGGCCCTCAGCCAAATAACCACTAGTCATGATAAGTTAAAATTTGTGTGAGGATTGTCCCAACATAAATATTTCGATGATCTAAAGCTACACTTGTGATCAAATCCAGTGATTTCATTACATGACCTGCAACATCCCGTTGAGATAGAGACAAATGCTTCAGACTATGTTGTGGGTGTAGTTCTCACTCAGCACGACCACCATGTGGCCTATCATAGTGAAACACTATTAGATATCATCTGTAAGTACCCTACTTACAACAAATAAATGTACTCCATTGTGCAATCCTTTCGCTAGTGGAGGCATTACATTCTCGGGAAGGAGACAGTCATCCAAACTGATCATAAACCGTTGCAGTTCATGCAGACACAAGGAAAATTGCAGAATGATCGCCATCAGAAGTGGTCCACATATTTGCATTAGTTCCACCTCAACATCAAGTATAAAAGGGTAACTACCAACCGATTCATTGATTGCATCATTCGACCTCCAGTCGTGGCACTCACCACAGTGATAGACTCTTGTGACCACGAGGCCTCTGAATGGCCCCACCTCTATGAGACATATCCTAACTTCACCAAAACCTACCATTTGTTGGGCACAAACACAGTTGTCACTAATTTCCATCTTCAAGATGAGTTGTTGTGCCATATAGGACATCTATGAATTCCATAAAGCGAGCGAGTCAGGTGGCAGGAAACTTCGGCATGGAAAATATAGTGGCAGCGTTGGAGTGACATTTCTACTAGCCGAAACTTCGACAGGATGTCAACAAGTATATATCGTCCTGCATTGTCTGTGCTATTTCCAAATCATCCACTAAGAAACAAGGAAAGTACACTCCTTTTCCTACTCATGAGAGGCCATGTGAATCCATCACAATGGGATACATGTCAGGCCTTTCGTCCACCAAGTGGGGAAATGACTATGTTTTTGTGGTTGTTGATTGCTTTTCCAAGATGGCAATTTTGGTCGCCTGCAAGAAGAGCATCACCACGAAGGCCACCACCAAGATCTTCTTTGAATGAGTGTGGGTACAATTTGGGATCCCACAAACCATTATCTCAGATCGAGACAATTGGTTCCTCAACACATTCTGGTCGATCCTCTCATTAGTGTTGGAAACCAAGCTCACCAAATCCACTGCCTTCCACCCCCAAACGAATTTCCAAACCGAGGTCGTTAACCAGATGATTGTGCACATCTTGTGCATGTACAATTACAAGCACCCCTACACCTAAGATGAGAGTCTTCCCTATATTCTTCATAGCTACAATAGAGCCATACATTGCTCAACCAACCTACAACCTCTTTCAGGTGGGGTTGGGATCTAAACCATTGGGTCCCATGGATGTTGCACTACCCTTTGCGGCCACCCAAGAAGACTTGTCACATGCTCCAACTGAAGAAGACAAAGCCACCCAACTCATTGAGCTGATCCAAAACATTTTCCAATAGGTTTAGGATATTTTACAGAAGTCCAATTCAAAGTACAAGAAATGCCATTATCAACACTGGGTGCCACCCCAGTTTCAGGTGGGGGACAAAGTTTGGTTGCACTTGTAGAAAGAACGCCTTAAAGGGCCTCATCTGAAACTTCATCCACTCTGTTATGGATCATACACCATCACCAAGGGCGTGGGTAATAATTGTTTTTAGCTCAACATTCTCCCCTTCCTTGGATTACACCTAGTGTTTAATGTGGACCTCCTTCGGCCCTATTTTCCACCATTATTGGACACCTCGGAGATCGCAAAATCGTTGACACCAAAATATGTCATCCCTCATTTCATGGAAAATGCATCCACTGATCATATCATGGACACATAGGTCAAGGTCACTCACCAACAGAGGATCCATCTTTATCGAGTTGTCAAAGTAGGGTAGCTCCTACACGAAGGCAAGTGGCTCACCCAGGGCCAAATTCAACAGAAATTTCCTCATCTGATGGGGGAAATCAACACAATGGATACCATTTCTTCCTAAGGGGGGAGGATTGATCCAGGAGGATCTCGGTGGCCACCCACCCATTCCAACTGGCTCAAAACAGTCTTTTCACAATTTACTATTTTTAGAAGTTTTTTGGGTCCCAAACTTTCGAGGCCATTTTGAGGGCCTAAACATCATTTTTTCACGATAGGTAACCTCAATAATTTACAAAGGATATGATTGAGCCCCCAAAATGAATATCCTCATCGATAACTTTCCAACGATCTATCGTTCTCTCTAAATGGAGATCGTATGCAAAAGTTACTACCCCATGAAGTTGATGTACTAACTTACCCCAACGGGGCCCACATTACTTTTGGCGCTTCATCTCCTAGGGTTAGGTTTTTGGATGTCTAGGGTTTTGGAATTCATTTTTATTGTAAAAAATTCCTTTAGATCCTCATTGTACTCATATTTCTTGTGAATGAGTGTAGTTGTCACATATCTTCTCAGAGACAGGGATGATTTTAAGGATGGAAATTTATTTTAAAATGTAGAAATCTTGGCGAATCTTACTAATCCTTCATATCTCAACTATAAATGTTTGGCGATATTTTTGTAAAAATATTCAAATTTCTAAGTATTTTGTATAGTTTTTATAAATTTTTGGCGATTTTTAAGGTAAAATAATTTGATCCTATAGCATTTGGGCGAATCATTTTTAAAATAGCGAATATCGTTTTTGGAAAAACCATGGAAAATTAGCCCATGAGCGAAATTTAGCCCCTAAAATGATCCCTGCTCAGAGATAAGTTGCCACCATTCTATCAAGCTTGTTTTTAGTATGCATTTTATAGTTTTAAGCATATTTCTTATTTAATAAAAGTCATTTTTTATTGTATCTTTGTTATTATTCATTGTGTCTCTATGTTAATATTATAAATCTGTGTTTTCATTTCATTCCTCTCATAAATTTGGATCATCCAACCTCGACTATGGTTAGTGGAGTCTCCTTGACTCCCTCATCATCAGTTGTTTGGATTCCATATAATCCCTCACTTAATGTTACCCTGCCCATGGTCTTTGTTGAGTCCATAGGGACGAATCCTTTTGTATTATTGGGAGATACACCTAATCATATTACTTTGTCAATGCCTTGGGCCTCTAATACTTTCTCTTTTGGTATGCCAAATATGACTTTGCACTTCTCATCCTCCGTATCAACATCTAATGTAAATCCTAGTTTTGGGTTTGGGGGAACGACACCTCCGTATACTGCTTTCACGTTTGGTGGAGGTCATATCCATCAACCAACTCCCATAGTAGGAATTTGGAATCCTCCTTCCTCTGGACCCAATCCTAGATAAATCCTCCAGGGTGGAGTGCACAAATGGAGGATCCTTTTACTTCTGATATCTTTTCCGTCATTCCTTCTTTCACAATGCCAATTCATACGAAATATTTTCATATGGAAAACCTTCCTATAACCTCTGGTGTTTTATGAGGGGGGATTCAATTTTATGGTATGGGAAACTGTTGACGGGCGAAATTGACTGTCCGTCAACTGAGAGAGTGGAACCGGTCCGGGGTTGTCTAATAACCCAAGCCGTTTGGGATGAACCACCCTGACGGGTTTAGCGGCTCCGTTAGCCGATCTAAGGTCCTAAGAAAACAAAAGAAAAACTAATCTAAACTAAACTAATATAACTAAAACAAATAAAACAAACTAAAATAACTAACAATAAATAAAACGAACTAATCTAACTAATCTAATTAAAACTAACTATTAAACAAACTAACTAATATACTATTTACAAACTACTAACTAATATTATACTAACTCTAACTACTGACTTATTCACAAAATGTACAATATCCACAAAATACAGATTTAAATAAAACCTAGAAAACTCATTTGCATTCTGCCCTAAGACAGAGAAAGATATTTTTTTTGATTTTATGATTTTATGAACAAGAAATAAAACTTATCAAAACTAAACAACTAATATACTAACTACACATATATCTAACTAAAATACTAACAAATATACTAAACAAATAAACAACACACTGACCTAGAAACGTTCCAGATTTGTCCTGTGTATGATGACTGTTCAAGCAGATCGGAGGGAGGAAACCCGCACCGAATAGTCCAGAAGCTTCTCGTAAACGATAGCTGCAATGCTCTTTGAGTTTATTTACAGGAAAAACAAGACATAAAAAATCATAACAATTTTATGATTTATAAATCTCTGCAATTAGGTAAACCTGTTATGCAAAAACTTATACTTAATAATTCAATTGATGAAGAAGAGAAATCTGTCATTCACAAACTGAATCAAGTAATTGCTATGTTTTTTAAATACTGGAAGAAATCAGATATGGATAATGTTGATTAAATTATATCATTTGCAAAAGACTAAGATAGCTAAAGTAGTCATTAACCAAATGCAAACTGATAAGCATAAACGTGAAACAAAAGATTGATATTATGAAAAGCTAAAGCTGTAGCAGAACATCAATTTCTGTCTCAATCTGTATTAAAATTCCATATCCTTGTTCTCCCATGAATGAGGATGTCCTTATTACAAAGAATAAGAAGTATTTAAAGGTTTTCCATAGGGTAAAACCTCCCTGTGGAAGTTATAAACTGTTTACATGAAATCTGGGAAGATATCCCAAGATCAACTAAACTAGGAAACTAAAATGACACTAAAACATCCAAATATCCTCTAGACTATCCATCCTATCCCATGCAATTCGAATTCACCTGAAACAGGTCAGAAATGGATAAGTTAGAGGGATATTTTATTAATAAAATGGTAAAAATCTAATCCTGTAGACTAGCTACAGAATCATCTGATTCTGTAGCTAGTCTAAAATAAGATACAGAATCAGAATTTAGATTAATTCAAATCTTTTTAAAGAATTAAATTTAATCTTCATCCAAGAACTATCTGAAAACAAATCATTTAGTTTGAAATAATTATACCAACAGGATCCACATCATTTAACCGAATACAGAGATAGCAATACTCTGTTTCGATTATTGTCATAAGTGGGGTAAATGAAATCATATGTAACAACATCATAATCATTTCTCAACAAATCGAATCCATTTGTTATGAGATCGTTTTGATATTTAATTGAAAACAAAACAAATCGCAAACACATCGTTATACTTGTCTCAAGAGATATGATTGAATCGAACAGGATTACAATAACTATATAGCAAGTGACTTAGACAGTGAGCGAATTCAAACCATAACTGACTCATCATAACAAGATCAATCAAATAGAGTTTTTTATCGATTGTTTATCATTGCACAGTGAGCAAACAAGATTGATTTTCCTTTACCAAAATCGTTCCAGCCAAACGAATTACAACTGGGTTTGACCAATTCGTTTTTACACATTTAAAATCAAACCAAATAGCAATCCAAACAAGTGAATTAATCGGCTGAGTTTAGCATATTCGTTGCAAATCATAATCGTTTTATGTTTCGGGCGTAGTTGACAGTTTTAATGAGACCATTGTTTTTATAAAAACAGAGTAGTTATTTCCAAATTTAAATCAAACAGAGTGGTATTCATGATTTGGAAAATCGTATGACAGAGCACATCGTAACAACTACACTCCCGAAATTATTTGTCAAACACAACATACAAATCATACAAGATAGAATCCGAGGGTAATCATATTCTAAATAGAGTATGGAACTTCCCATGAGAGGTGAATACAAAATGAATTGTATTGAAAACACACCATTAATCCGTTACTTCACTCAGATAGGCTTAGCAAATGAAATCCAAACAAATAACCATAAAAATCTGTGAGCAAATCATATATCAAATCGAAATTTCGTTTATTTTTAGCAAAGAAAAACAATATACATGATGAACATGAATGACAAAGCCATTTTGAATGAGAGACATAGCTATTTGAAATATCATAATCCATACCTATATAGCGACGAGACAACTTGACAGGTGAGAGGGAGTTCTGAAGAACAGATCTGAAGAAATGCATACAGACCCAAAACGTATGTTCCAGCCACTGAAAAATTGACCTGTAAAAAAAGATCTAGATATCTGTAGTAACTCACTTTCTGAGGAAACCGCTCTCAAGGAAGGTAAAGGGGCTAAAAACGGTTCTGGGTTTTCAATGGTTTAATCTAATTCAAAATTGTTCGCCTAGAATCGCTCACGCAAAAACGTGACTCTGGGGAAATTACGGGGGCAGTCTTAAGCAGTCTTCTCTGGCAAAAATGAAACCAAAACCGACTGTGAACACCATGGGGTTTCAATTCTCCCTTCAGGATCCAGGAGAGAACATACAATGGACAGGGGTTTGGACAGAGTAGGCTCAGAGATTTTCCCAAAAGTCAACAGAGGTAACCCTGTAAGGAGGTAGGCATTAATGCAAAGTGTGCGAGGGTGGTAGAGCTTACTTCTGCCATGTGTTATGTGTAAGTGTATAAACAATGCGTTCAATCAACGTTATACCAAAGTTTGAAACCATTAATCATACGATTCAAAACTAAAAGCATATGTTTAACCATGCGCCATTGCATTGTAACAACTCATATCCATCGTTTAACCAATGTGCCAATAGGTAATCATATAATCAACAAACCAATAGTTTTGAAAACACAAGACATAAATGAAAGATTTAACCATAACACCCATTGCATTTTCACGAAACCAAAGGTCAAGTAAATCAAAATAAAAATGCAAATCCAAATATTAATGCATTGCAAACTCAATGAAATCCAATCACACAATCAATATAAGAATGTCCAATGAGTATAGTTCAAAATTTCTTCTAGCTACATAATGATAAACAAAAGGTAAGCGCAATAGGCATATCGATAAAAAGATCATGACAGTTCAGATAGTGATCAAAATATGACTTCGAAAGATTAAGTTTTCATGCTTACAGTCGTG
Source organism: Picea engelmannii (assembly GCA_009831015.1). Lineage (NCBI taxonomy): Eukaryota > Viridiplantae > Streptophyta > Pinopsida > Pinales > Pinaceae > Picea > Picea engelmannii. Next base: position 41,193 of record ML780967.1, read on the forward strand.
AAAACAAAACGAAAATAAGTGTGTAAATGTCGCAAGAAATGAAAATGTCATTTATTTGAAAATTGCGATGAAAACTTGATATTTGTAAGACATAGGTGTAGGCAGCTTATAGACGATAGGAAAAAGTTAGTTGGCTGCCAACAGAAACCCCTTTCATGGATTTCCTTCTTCTAGGGGAAACATATATCCTCACATGAGTAACCCTTATCATGTCGATTTCTCCTCGCAAACGACCTTCTCAGTGATGATGCCCTTACAACATTTTATGAATTAATTGGGAGGAGGATACTATCCCACCAAACAAGGACATACTGTATACTAGAACCTTGCTTGGTCCATGTTCTCTCAAAACCATTCTTTCCCACGAGCATGGTCCCAAATGCCACAACCACGACTCCCTTTTCTAGCCACGTTAAATATTCCATATTTGTCAAAATTGATGATCGACCCAGTGCATCATGATCTTCCATGGCCTCCAGTCCCTACCAAGATTCCCTATAACATTATGAAGTTTGAGGGAACTATTGGTGAGAACAAAGATGACCATGTGAATACCTTTCACCTTTGGTGCTCGTCTAACTCCCTTAATGATGATTTTGTTCATTTGAGATTGTTTCAACACACCCTTACATGGGTTTCCGTGAAATGGTACATCGAGCTACCTGGGGGCATTTATGGAAATTTCAATGAGATGGTCTTGGTTTTTCTCAACCACTTCCAATTGTCGATTCATTATGATGCCGGTATAGAAATTTTATCAGTTTTTCACCAAGATAAATCCACCCACATATCAGATCATATTCAAGAGTGGTGTAGACAGAAGAGGTTGATTAAAGCATAAATTCCTCTGGAGTTTTTGTTGGAATGGTTCCTCAAGTCCATATTGCCTTACATTTCGAAGGATGTTTCTACATCCGAAGTGAAATCTGAGGAAGAGGCCATCTTTAAAGCCCAACAATTGGATCTAATATATGCTCAATCTGGGATGCTCTATGAAATCATTCTTGATGGACCATAGTTGAATTACAGACCTAGACAAAATCTCGTGCCTCATGTCAATGGAATCATAGGCTCTGCAAGTGCCAAGACTGCAAACCAGATGACAAACGAACTGAAATATTTTTCTCTTAACCAGTCTACAGTAGGACAAGCGGCAACTTCGTCGTCTCCCACCCAGTCGACGGATGTGCATTTGGTACAGTCGATGAACCTAGACAATAACCAAGAACCCAAAGGGAACAAACATAAAAGTCATAATAATAATTGTAAGGGTGGGAATAATAATAATAATAATAATAATAATAAAAGCAAGGATGAACACAATAAAGATAAATCTAATAATAATTCTAGTGAGGGAAATAAATAAAAGAGGAAGGTGAAGTTTCCATGTAAACTTTGTAAAGAAGATCACCTTACCCACTTGTGCCCCAAAATTGAGGAAGCCTTGAGGCTCATAGCGCAACAACCTGTTGTTTTGACTAATTCATTTCCACATAATCTATGACCTCAGGAGCCTCCAACACTAGAAATAGGTCTAGCGGAAGTCAAAATCCCTTGGCACATTATGGTGGCCATCAATGCATCAATATGGTTCGATCTGAGGTTAGTGTAGCCACTAGGACTCACGATTATGGTTCTTCACAATTTGTTGTAGGTCCAGAGCCTCCTCCTCCAGAAACACCTTTGCAAATTGATAATCCTGAACCTCCACCTCACATTCTGAAAGGAGTCCTTAAGTTCTCTTCTCACAATCCTAATGCTAGAGCCACCCAAAATTACTCGATTGTATAGGATTTAGGCCAAAATTCATGCGCGATGTTGGCTTTGGAGGTACTCTAGACATGTACAACACATCAGAATGCCTTTCTATCTACATTGGGAGTTGTAGAATTGAGTGGCTCAAAGGTTATCAAGTTTGATGTTGTGGATGTCAAGTCTCTCTTTCCTTACCATGTGGCCTTTCAAATCCCTGTGGAGGGTATGGATATCACCATAAAATGTATTGTCATTGATGAAGGAGCTTCAACATTCGTAATGTCTCTAGCTTGTTGGAAAGACATTGGATCTCTGCTGCTTTCCCAACCCATGACCATGTTAACTGCATTCGATGGATGTTCTTTCACACCCCATGGTATCCTTCCCTCTTTCCCAGTCCAATTAGGTGGTAAGACTGTGGAGGTTGAAGTCAAGGTGGTTGATGCACCTCTCTACTACAATATTTTACTAGGGCGTAATAGGAATTACGCTATGACATCCAATGTGTCGTCAATTTTCCACATTTTATGATTTCCTCACGAAGGGAAGATTGTGATGATTGACCAATTGTCTTTTGTGCATCCTAGTTCTTCTACATTGGTGGGAAATTCGATCCCCGTTATTGAAAATTCTCAGCAGGAAACTGAGAATGTTGGTGTCGAAATTTATTCCTCCTTGATGGGAACTTTTAATTTCTCGACACCAATCTCTTACATTAATTCCATCTCCGGTGAGTTTTTATCATCATTGAGGTCTGTTCCTTTCCGTACTTCATATATTAATGATCCATGGACCCTACCTTCTCGATCCATGTCGCACGAAGGTCACTCACACATCAGGATGGTGATGCCACTATTTGCAGTAGAGATTGTGTATCGGGCTATACAAGAAGCTATTGTCGACCCAGACCCTTCCTCCTTGCAAACCAAAAAGGTGGATCTTGTCTTAGATCCCATATGGGCTGCACACTCATGTAGTTCAAATGGCTGCCTCGATGATACTTTACCTTCAGATGAAGCCATATTAGAGGCCATGTCGGGTCTTGATAGGCCTTGGGACGACCTTCATCACAGATCTTATTTTCTCCCAGAGCTTGAGAGGATTGAATAGGATGAGTTTAGGTCCACCCTGAGTGATATGGTTGGTCACACCATGGTTCCGTTAGATATGCATGATATATATGTTGAAGGAAACATGGTGAACATTTCCCCTACCATGATGATCGACACCTCTCGAACCCTTGGTAAGATTGAAAACGTATATATCAATGTAGATTGTTTGCCTGAGGAAACTCAGATTTACAACGATCTCTTTAAGGAATTCTGAGATGTATTTGCTTGGTTGAATGAAGAGATGCCAGGGATTGACCCCAGTATTGTCGAACATGAAATTAAAACTTATCCAAATGCTAATCCCATTCAACAATGACTTAGGTTTTTAAATCCTAGTAAGGCCTCTGCTATTAAGGGAGAGGTGGAGAATTTTCTTAACGTTGGCTTCATCTACCCTGTTCCCTTGACTGAATGGGTATCCAATCCTGTTCTCATAGATAAGAAGTAGGGATTCATCCATGTATGTATGGATTTTAGGGACATGAATAAATCCTATCCTAAAGATAACTTCCCCACTCCATTTATTGATCAGATTATTGATGAGTGTGCGGGAAGTAAGATATTTTATTTTATGGATGGATTTTCAAGTTATAATCAAATTCAAATTAAACCTAAATATCAACATAAGACGACATTCATTTTTCCTTGGGGTACATTTGCATACCAGAATATTCCTTTCACCGTTAAAAATTCTGGAGCAACTTTTCAACTTTCCATGAATTTAACATTTCACAACCTTAAGTATATAGTCAAAGCATATCTATATTATCTTGTTGCTCACTCTCGCAAGAGGGTTGATCATCTGATCACCTTTGACTAGTATTTGAAATATGTCGCTAATGTCACATTCAGATAAACCCTCACAAATACATCTTTTGCATTAGGTCTAGCCACCTTTTAGGATTCATATTTTCTAAGAACGGGATCATGGTGGACCCCATGAAGGTTGAGGCAATACTTCGATTGCCTCCCTCGCGCAATATTCGACAACTTCAGGGTTTATAGGGGAAGGATAATTTCCTTCATCATTTCATAACTAACTATGCCAATACAACTAAGGGTTTCATGTGTCTCCTAGAAAACGACACTCTGTTCATATGGGATGAGAGAGCCCGTGAATCCTTTGGTGCTCTTAATAAATCCCTGGTATCATCACCTTTGCTGAAGCCCTTAGACTACAGTAGAGATTTCCTGCTTTATATTGTCGCATCTGAAGGGAGGATTGGTATGGTTATTTTTTAGGAATATGACGAGCTCCATGAGCATGTTATCTATTACCTTAACCGAAATCTAATTGGTCTTGAACTTAAGTACTCTCATGTAGAGAAGTTAGCCTTAGCATTCGTTCATGCGGTTCAGATATTGCGTCACTATATATTACTCTGAAATACTATCATTGTTGTTGATATAAATCCATTTAAATATGTACTTACAAGGCGTATCATAGGAGGGAAATACAATAAATGGATTGTGATTTTACATGTGTTTGATCTTGATTTTTCCTTTGTGAAATCCAAGAAATTGCTAGTTTTTGTGGAACTGATGTCAGACTTCCCTAGGAAGGATGAGGATATTTATCATGATGATTCATTCAATGATGAACAAAAATTCATTATATCATCTTTGAACCCCTAGTATGGAGATATTCTAATCTACCTTCAAACTTTGAAGCTTCCCCAACATCTTTCTAGAGACGTCTGACGACGTATACACCATCATGCCAAAAAATATCTCATTATCGACAACATGTTGTATTGTCAAGGGGTGGATGCTATTTTGCATCATTGTTTGACTCACAAGGAGGATGAAGTCATTCTCAATGACTGCCATAGTGGGACGTGTGGTGGTCACTTATTAGAGCTTGCAACAACCCAAAATATATTGCGAGCTGGTTATTTTTGGCCATCAATTTTTAAAGATTGTGTAGAAGTGGTCAAGAAGTGTTAGCCTTTCTAGGTTTTCACTCATAAGATGTGCTCGCACCCCTCCCCTCTTCACCTAGTAATTACCATTGATCCCTTCACCAAGTGGGGGGTGGACTTCATGGACTACAACTTGCTAGCACTGAGATTCACCCTCAGATTGCGGGAGGATAAGACCAGTACCCATCAAATTTTTTGGTGGATGTTGGTTTTATATGAGTGGAGGTCAATGGAAAAAACTCAATAAATGAATGATGTTCAACATGGAACTGGACAAGAAATGCACAGGGAAGTGAGGGCCACATTAACTTCAGTCATTGAATTGAGTTTAAGTGTGAGCAGAGAGAAGACTTAGTGAGAAAGGTGAACAAGACTGCTATGAGCATCAGGCTTTCAAGCAACTTGGAGAAGAAAAAATTAGACTCAAGATCACTCTTGAGCTCAAGATTCAGATACTTAAATATGTCCAAACAACACAGTCACAATAGCACAATGATCAAACCTACATCACAATGCAGCTACAACAACTTGATTGGATCCTCCATGCCCGAGCCATTATGTAATACCCCAAGGATGAGCCCCAGTTGTATTTATGAATTGCAAACAAGTTTTGTAGGTTAGTGAGTCGAGTGTTGATAAGTTGGTGGGCTTATGTGTTTATTAGGCCGAAGATCCTAAGTGTTAAAGGCCAGGAGCCTGATTTTGTATATGTAATTATGCAGATCATTAATAAAATATAAACAATGTTGCATGTAGACCGATCACGAAGAGAGAGTGATGGGGGACTAATCTTCCACAAGGTTGAGAAAGGGAGGGGGGTAACTATTTGGGCCTAGGGGATAAGCTGGGGGGCTAACCTCTACAGGAATAATATTTTAATATTATTTCCTGAAAACTAAGGTGGACATAATATGTTTTGTTATCCTAAGTTCCTGGTAGCTGGGGACATAGGCTAAATGGAGTGCATGCAGCTCTAGGAAGACAAGTGTCAACCTGGGCTCATGCAGTTAAAAGATGAAGTGTCAATTGTGTTGTGGTTTGGATTTCCATTCTCGACCCATTGTCTAACCGTGAACAGGGAGCATCCATCATGGATCTCTGGAACCAGTAACCCGTGAGGAAAATCATGTTAGTAGTTCGCTCCCCATTCTTCAATCCTCCACCTGAACTCATTGGCCTCGGACATCGACCTCTGGTTACCTATGCACAGTTGAGAAAACCACTCATGGGAAGGAGGTTTGCTTTCCATTTTCCATCCCTCGTCTAACCCATTGGGGCCCCTATGTCTTCCCTCTGCATAACCTCATACATCTGAGAAACCAATCAAGGAGGGAAAAATTGACCTGTGTGTTCTATGAACCAAGGTTTATCCACACTACAAATCTGAGTTCATGCCTTAACCATTTGGGGTTGCTGCCTAATGTTCACCTGAGCCGTGTTGTGTCTTAGCATTAGGCTGTTGCCATTTTCGGTGTCCATAGTTGTTCCTGTTGCTGTTGTCATCCGTATGCTAGCTGAATGCTGTTGCAGTATTTCTTAGGAGCTAAATTGAAGAAGAAGGTTGTCAGGCCTGTGAGAAACTCTCCCAAGAGAGAGAGTTTGCTAGGAAGTGAGTTCTCCTGGAAGGGAGTCCCATAGTAACTAGAGTACTCTGAGACTTATGGTCCAGCCTGTTGCTGAAGCCCAAGGTAAGGGAGGTGTACTGGTTGATGGGATTGTAGTAGTGAAGGTGTACTCTCTTGGGGTGGAGCAGGCGTGTGGGGAATGAGGGTCTGTGAGATGTGGGCGTAAGTGGTTCCTGGGATAAAATATCCTTCCTTTTTCTTTGTGCAACTTCCTTGTTGCCCTTGCCAAGCCTAGAATTCCCTTGCCTGGTGGATTTTAGTCCCACCTCGAGGGTGACCTACTGTTGAGAGTGATGAGCAGCACGGTCTAAGGCTGAGAGGTTCGTGGAAGGTTTGCACGTAGTTGGTGGATTTACTCCAGCTAAAAGATAAGTATCATTGTTGTGCTTAATTATGTATTTTCTGCATGTTTTGTGATGCTTGAATGTTATTGTGTATTTGGTTGCATGTGTATTTACTGTTGATATTGTTTGAATCTGAACTGGTAGCAGTAATTCTGTGTTATCATGATTACGTGTTTTAAATTCATTATTATGCATATATATTATATAAGCTGTAAATTCCATGTGGTAGCATTACACGGTGTCTTGAGGGTCGAGGATGTTACAATATGGTATCAGAGCATGGTTACAACACTAAGATTAGATGGGCCATGTTAGTAGATGTTGAAGCAAGAGTTTTGGAAGGAGTTGTTGTCTAAATGGACAAAAATCAAGTTCTGACCCAATGTTTCAATGCAGAGCCTGGATGGGTTGGGTAAGTGGTCATTGGACCCAAGGTTTTGTAACAGCCCTAGTAGAATACATACTTAGGGATTATTAAGTAAAAGATTTATTAGGAAATTAATTTTTCCTAACATGTTAATAACTAAACAACAATTGGTCTAATGATATTAATTAAGTATTTATTAATTAATTAAAGGTTATAATTTTGATTAATTAATTAATTAATTAACTACCTATTATATTCAATAACTTGGGTATTAAATTTAAAAGGGATAATAAGTTATATTGTTTAAATTAAAAAAAAGTTACATACACGGAAAGGGATAAGATATTAATTAAAAGGGGAAAGATATTAATTATCAGGGGATAAGGTAATAAATGGGTGGAGAAGGGAGTAAATGCAAGAGGCAGTGAAGGAAGGATATGGAGGGGAAGGAGGTTTACGAAGGGGATCATTCTACGGGATTATTATTTTTCTTTGAGGTTTCTCTTGGATTGCAGAGAGGGGAGTTGAGTTTGGTAGTGGGATTGGATCAATACAGGCACTGGTTTGCTGGAGGTTTTGGGCACGGGGGCCAGGATATCCATATTATATCCTGGAGCTAGGAAGTTGTCCTAGTTGGCAGGGTGGAACAAGGTTTTGGGCAGTGTTTACACAGTTCAGCAGCGGTCAACAAGGCAAGCGGACAAACGAAGGGTTAGCATCAGACCCAGGTATTTAAAATTATGTATTTGTTTTTAATCTGTTATAAAATTTTATTATTCATTGATCAATTTAAAATGCGTAGGTGCTCAACTTAAAGGAATTATTGAATTTTACTATTATGTTTGTAGAAATAATTGATGTTAAATAATATGGTCACTACAATTGGTATTAGAGCTTTTGTTTGAAATCTGGGCCTGAGGGCCAAAACTCCAAGCTCTAACTCTAGCTACGTCTAACCTTCAAACCAAACAAAGAAATTTTAACACAAATATAAAAATAAATGCAATACGAATTGAAAAAGTAAAAACAAATTTACCAAAGTAAAACAAGCAACTAGGGTTGTTACAATTATAGAGCTTTTACTACTCATCCCTCTGCTATCATCTTTTTTTTTTTTTTCAACTCTATTGGATCTGGAACCTTGATGTTTAATAAATATGAATTTATTTAAATCTTTGATTTAATAAGTTAAAAACTGTAATCAAATAAAATTTATAATCAATTTCACAAGAAAATCAAAATCAAACAAATTTTATAATAGATTGAAAAAAAAAGAATGTCATTGAAAAGACTAAGGTTCTCAACGCTATTGTTTTAGTAAAGCCTTGCAGCTTCACTTCCCCATGAGGATAGATGCTTGTTCAATTACTGTTTTACTAAATCCTTGCAAACTCACATATCTATTCCCCTATGATTATTTAATCGAACTCAAGTGCATCATTAAGGACCCCAATTTGGTATCAAACTTATGTTTAAAGTGCAAAGATAAGTTTGAATCTCTTTGGAGCCTCTGGTGTGTTGCATCATTAAAGACCCCAATTTGGTATCAAACTTATGTTTAAAGTGAAAAGATAAGTTTGAATCTCTTTGGAGCCTCTGGTGTGTATACCCTTGCAAGTTTACACCTCTGGCGTGTCTCCGCCTTGCAAGCTCAATTCTACACAGGGAATGCATGCTTATTAACCGCCTCACCCAAAACCCCGGTTTAATCTTTTGGTGTGGAATTACGTTAGGGTGTAGTTTCTACAACTGCATCCTGCTACTGCTACCACTACAAGGCCTTTTTTTGATCGAAAGCCAAATCCATGCTGCTAAAATATATTCTCCCTTTTTCTGCCCTTGTTTTCTGGCCGGCAAAGGTGGTCTCTCCCATGAAAAAGGAAGGGCTTAGCTGAGTTTTAAGAAAGCAAAACTAGACCATTCATTTAGACTCAACCAAAATTAGTTAACCAAGTGTCAGCTGGTGCATATAGGCAGCTGTGAGAATTCATAGCCCATTCTTCCCTATCCACTGGGGACAGGGGATAGGGAAATCCCCAAAAACATTATTTTCTCACTTTTAGCAAATAGATTATACTCCTGACGCTGCAATTGATTTAGCAGCGCCACGCAAATCCCCTTCTTTCCTAACCACCAGGGCTTAAAAAAAAAAAACACCCATAAAGATTCTCCTAATTTCTAGGCAAAGCATCCTACTCCTGATGGGATTAAGCACTACCCATGTGATTAATTGCCACCAATTTTAGACTATTATCTAGGTTTTGAGTACAGATAAAACAATTCTAAAAGAGGGTGAAATTACCATTTATTGCCAAAGTATAAGGAAGGTTCATGCTGTTTCTTGACTCGATCAACTCCACGTTCTTCACAAAAGCATTGAATCTGTGCACAAGCTGGCAGACTGAATCATACCTCTTGCAATACCTAAGAGCGAACTCCACAAACTATATAGACTTGGGATTGGTTCCCAAGATTTTAAAGAGACTGGACTCCAGGTCCTGGATCTTGTCAGTGACCATATCAATATACTCCGTTTCTTCAAACGATCTGGCAGCAGATACAGCAATGGCCAACGCTAGCAAAGTGCTCAAAACAATGGAGAGGATGCGAGCCATGGCGGGCGAGATTCTTGGAACTTCTTAACAGAGAAAAGGCAATATCTGTGGTGAAGAAAGAATGATGCGAGGAAGGTCTCGGTTGATGAGAAGGAGGCGACAGAGGAAGGATACGTAGGGTTCGAAGAGCTGGCAGGTGTAGGGTTTTAGGGTTAGGTATGAAGAGCAAGCGGGAAGGAGGGGGCACATGGGCCTCATGCGAGGACCCATTGCCCAACCGTGGAGATATTTTTTTTTTATTATATTATATTTTATTCTTTTACTAATTCATTTTTATTAATTTACTTTAATTGCATTTTAAATAATTAATTTTAATTTTAAATCTAAATTTTAATAATTAAATTTAAATTTCTAATCTCGTTGAATGTCAATTTTTTTTTTGCATAGAAATTAAGTATTTACTTTCTAAACTTAATTTTATCCAAAGTAATTAATAACAGTAATTAAGTAATTAATGTGTTATTAACATTAACATATTTAATAATATTTAAACATAACATTACGATACTAATTTTTATTTTATTTTGGAGAGATTAAAATTTGGGGGAGTCTATGGGTTTTGAACCTGCGACCACCCACCAAGCGATGCGCCTAAAGAGAGAAATAACACCAACGTGCCACACATATCACTTTTACAAATAAATTAGCATATAAATAGTTTAATTATCAATAATAACAAGGTACTAGCCTGAAGAATAATCTCCAATTATCCAAGCGTCAGGCTCATGAGACCTTACACACAACTCATCGAGCTGAGCGCCAAGTCCCTCCACTCCATTCCACCAGTCAAATTCAACTCTAAATATCAATGCAACAATTGACAATGCCAACACTACGCGCCAAGGAAAAGCTTTTGAGTCAAGCATCGAAGAATATTTAGTTATAAGAGAAAAGTTAAAAGGGCATAGACTAGGACAAGCGGGAAGGAGGCGACATATGCACTAGGAGAGTAAGCATAGGAAGTGGCGAGTATGGTGCAAGGCCAGCGTAGCTATAGGGTAAGGGAACCAATAGTTTTTTTTTCATAGGGGCGAAGAAATCAAGCTTGGATGCTTAATCCTAACCCTAACCTAGCCAATCCCCTAAAGGAGTAATGTCTGTTTACAGACAAGTAAAGAAAACTTACACCTAACCCTATTTCTAGTTTGAGTAGCACCAATTTGAAACATCCTGGAACTCACCCTGACAACTTTGGTTGATGCAGGTCAAAGCATACAAGATGGTCAGGACTCGAGGGAATCGAGGGAGGGGAGCATCATCGCAAGCACCGCCAACACTATTAGAACCACCACCACCATCGCCTGAACTAGCCCTTATACTGTGCTCGTTGGAAGCCATTAATGAGACTTTAAAGGGGCAACAACTGACAGGGATTGAAGTGGAACCCCCACCATCTGGAACGGGTAATCCAGAAGCGTCAAGGGATTCAGGGGGAGGACCTCCACTTGAAGACATCACGCGAGAATTGCAGAAGATCAAACTTCCAGAGTTTGCCGAGGGTCACGCCAGTGAACACGCGGAAGAATGGCTGGAAGGCATGACTAGGTGTTTTTCCTTAAGGGGCTATGCATCCAACTCAAAGGAAAAGATCACAATTTTTCAGTTAAGAGACAACACCTTGAACTGGTGGGGCAACCTGGAAAGACAACTACACCCTATCCCAGACACAATATCTTGGGAAATTTTCGAGGAGAGGTTCCGAAGGAAATATCTACCAGCTTACTACGAGGAACAACAGGTAGGGGAATTTCATGCCTTAGTATAGGGAAACATAACTGTAGAAGAATATGAGATTATATTTATGGAACTGGTCAAATATGTTTGTATATGGAAAATGACCAACGACAGGAAGAGTGCTTCGTCTATGGATTGAACCCTAAGATAAGAGCTATGGTGCGGATGTGGAAACTGTCTTCAGTAGCAGAAGCGGTGGAAAATGTGCGTTATGCGGAAGAACACATGAACCTAACCAGGGGTACAAGACCGAAATTTCCACATTGCCCAGGATTCGTAGGAAAGACCCCGAGGACATTTCCTAGGGGAGGGGGCTCAAGGCCACCGCCATATGGTAACAGAGTCGCGCCAAGGACAGTAGCTGCAGGGATTTCAATGGCAGTGAGTGCAACATCTCATTCATTGCCAACGGTGCAGACAGGTCCATGACCATCTTAGGGAACAACGAGTAGGGGCAGGGGTTCCATGGGAAGGACCTCATTTCAGAGACAGTCAGATAACAGTGCATAGGTTCAATCTTGTGTTACTTGTTGGGGGTGTGGAGGACCCCATTACCATCATGACTGCCCAGAGATACAATTAGGGCTCGTACATAGAGAAGGAAAGGAACCGATGGGGAGAGCAAGTAGTAGCCACCAGATTTACGCAGCGATTAATAATCGCCAGGCCGAACATCAATCCACGGTGGTGGAGTCATTAGGTATGCTAAATCATATCAATGTTAAGATTTTGTTTGATTTTGGTGCGACAGATAGTTTCATTTCACCGTCTGCATTAGAAAAGAGTGGGTTGGCAGCCTACGAGCACGATGACTTTAAACAAGTCGAGATGGCTTCAGGGGAAAAACAAGTAGTAGGACCTAGTGTCAATAATTGTATAGTAGACCTGGGAGTGTGTACTACCAGGTTGAAGGTATACGTCACTGCTCTCAGGGCATATAACCTAATCATTGGAATGGATTGGTTAGCAGCTCATCGAGCTTTGGTAGATTGTTTCGCAAAGAGGGTGCTTTGTGTCGATGATGAAGGAAGACCAATAGAGATCCAAGGTGTACAGAGAAAAGTGTCATTACACTTTATATCAACTATGAAGGTTAAGCGATGCTTGAGGCAAGGGTGTCGACTTTATGTAGTGGAAGCAGTGAATGAAAGGAAGGGACCCTCATTGGATTAGTACCCGGTATTGTCAGAATTTCAGGATGTTTTTCTGAATGACTTACCAGGGTTACCTCTTGAGAGGGAGCTTGATTTTACCATTGAGATAAAACCTAGTGTAGAACCAATTTCCAAAACTCCGTATCGGATGACAGCACCATAACTTTGTGAGTTGAAAATGTAGTTGAAAGAGTTACTGGACTTAGGGCTAATAAGTTCTACTGTCTCAACTTGGGGTGCACCAGTAATTTTTGTAAAGAAGAAGGATGGATCCTTATGACTGTGTATAGACTACAGGGACTTGAATCGTTCTATAGTCAAAAATAGGTACCCGATGCCACAAATAGATGACCTCTTCGATCAGATGAAAGGAGCATCGGTATTCTCAAAGATCGATTTGCGATCAGGGTATCATCAGTTAAGGATTAAGGAAGGTGATATCCCAAAAAATGCCTTCCGAACTCAGTTTGGACATTATGAGTTTGTTGTAGTACCTTTCGGATTGACCAATGCACTAGCAGTATTCATGAGCCTCATGAACGACGTATTCTGGAAGTACTTAGACCATTTTGTACAAGTCTTTTTAGATGACATCCTCATCTATTCCAAGAATGAAAGAGAACATGAGGAACACTTGCGAATAGTGTTTTCCTACCTTAGAGAGAACAAATTGTATGGGAAGTTGTCAAAGTGTTCCTTCTTCCAAAAAGAGATACACTATTTAGGACATATCATTTCCGGCGAAGGAATCTCTATGGACCCAGAAAAAGTAAAGGCCATTATGGAGTGGCCAGTGCCGAAAAATGCCCATGAGGTGAGAAGCTTCATGGGGCTAGCAGGTTATTATCGGAGATTTGTGCAAGGATTCTCCAAAATAACGAAACCCATCACCACTTTGCAGCGTAAGGGGGTCAGGTATGAATGGACAGAAGGGTGTGATAGTGCATTCATTGAGCTTAAGAGGTTAGTAACTAGTGTGCCAATTCTACGAGTGCGGGATATGGAAAAGGACTTCACGGTCTGAACGGATGCCTCGAAGCAAGGGTTGGGGGCCATGCTAATGCAGGATGGAGGAGTGATAGCTTATGCGTCAAGGAATTTGAAGAATCACGAAGAGTTATACGTGACTCATGATTTAGAGTTGGCAGCTGTAATGCTAGCTCTAAAAATTTGGAGGCACTATCTTGTGGGGCGAAACTTTGAGCTCAAAACAGACCATCAAAGTTTAAAACATCTCTTCACTCAAAGAGATCTGAATGCTAGGCAAAGGTGATGGAGTGAGTTTAGGAGTGAGTACGATTTTGGTATTTCATACATCAAGGGAAAGGAAAATGTGGTCGCAGATGCCTTGAGTAGGAGACCACGTATCTTCTCCTTGGTAACCTTAAAGGTCAATCTGAGGGAACATGTGTTGACACAACTCCCAGGAGACAGTTGGTATTTAAAGGTTACTTCAAACCTCCAGAGCGGGAGGCAGTTAGATCCAAAGTATGAAGGATATAGTCTGGAAATAGATGGACTGTTAAGATATTGAGGAAGAATGTACATCCCTGAGAATGGGGATATTCGAAGCATCATACTGAAGGAAGCCCATAGAGCACTTTATTGTGCACATATGGGTGTGAAGAATATGTACGCAGATATGAGGAAGCTCTTCTTTTTGGTAGGCATGAAGCGTGATGTAGTCCATTTCATCGCCAAATGCCTAGAGTGTCAACAAGTGAAAGCCGACCACCATCACCCGACAGGCCTCCTACAACAACATGATGTTCCTATGCCCAAATGGGAAGTCATCTCTATGGATTTTGTTGTGGGGTTTCCGCTCACATACCATAGACACAATGTCATTCTTGTGATAGTGGATAAGTTAACCAAAAATGCTCATTTTATTTCGATTAGAGACACTGACGATGTCACTGATGTGGCACGTGTGTTTGTCAGCAAGGTTATCCGTTTGCACGGGATACCTAAGAATATCATTTCAGATAGGGACTCTAGATTCACTTCTAGGTTTTGGACAAGTTTACAGTCAACATTGGGGACTCAGTTGAACTTAAGCAAAGCTTATCATCCTGAAACAGATGGGAAAACTGAGAGAGTAAATCAAGTCATGGAAGACATGCATAGGATGTATGTAATGGATAATCAAACCCAGTGGGAGAAGTACCTACCTTTGGTAGAGTTTGCCTACAATAACAGTTATCATAGCTCCATCGGAATGCCACCCTACGAAGCTTTGTATGGGAGGCCATGC
>ML780967.1:56124-86064 GCA_009831015.1 Picea engelmannii
AGAAGTACCTACCTTTGGTAGAGTTTGCCTACAATAACAGTTATCATAGCTCCATCGGAATGCCACCCTACGAAGCTTTGTATGGGAGGCCATGCAGAATGCCATTGAGTTGGGATAGACTAGAAGACCGAGTAATAGTTGGGACAGAATTGATTCAAGAAATGGAGGAACAGGTGATTCAGATTAGGCAGAGACTAAAGGAAGCACAGGATAGGTAGAAAAGCTATGCAGATGCACACAGGACCGACCGAAGTTATGAAGTGGGAGACCAGGTTTTCATTTGTATCAGGCCTAATAAGAGTACCATGTGGTTCGGGAAGGGGACAAAGTTGTCACCTCGATTTATAGGACCATTTAGGATCCAAGAGAAAATTGGACCCGTTGCATATCGTCTCGTACTGCCAGCCCACTTGCATAAAACTCATAATGTATTTCATGTATTTGTTTTACATCATTATGTTGCTGATGAATCACATAAACTAAATTGGAAGGAATTGCAGGTATCAGACGTGGGAACCCTCACGGTAGAACCGTTACGCATATTGGACTGTAGAGTCCGACAGCTCTGAAATTGTCTGGTAGACCAAGTTAAGGTCCAGTGGGACAAGTATAGTCCAGGATCTACTACTTGGGAAGATGTTGAGACATTATGATGAGACCATCCCTCACTTTTTTGACCACCTTGAGAACATGTTCCTCGAAGGTTGGGTGTATGTAATGCCACCTTTTGACTTAGACAGCCAGGATTACCTGTGGCCTATATACTTTATTTTTTAGTCACAGTGAAACTATTAGGTGATACACTTAAACTTTAAAATTTATGAACTTTTATGAATGTTTAAATGTTGTTGATGATGATGTATATGATGCGATCTACTACGTGAATGTAAATTTTACGAATGTTTAAATGTTATTGATGATGATGTATATGATGTGACACATTGTGAGAATGAAGAATTTTATGAATGTTTAAGATACTATTAGAATGATGTTAGATATGATGCAATCTATTTTGGTAAATGATAGTCTTATGAATGGGTGTCGAAATTGAATTATGGGATATTATGAGATCTAATTCTAACTGGAAAACTTTGATGTTAATTTATCGGTACAAGGATACCAAATTGAAATGATTATAGTATGCAATTACATGATGATAATGCATAGAAATGTATGAGTTTCTGTTACAGACTAATCTGCAGGTTATGGGCTATGAAATAACCAAGGAATAATGATGATGAAAGTGGATATTAGGACCACTAACCGAGAAACATTATGGTATGAATATTGTATGTGAAATTATATTGGTTTGGATGCATTTCTATGATATCTGGACCAGTGCATTATTTCAGGTAATGACACTACCCAAAACTGAATAAACGATGACAAAACCTCCAGCAACACGGTGCCACTGTGTATTCCATTGTAGGGTGTGGACCCTAGTCTTGTTAGGAGGGGTGGAGGCATTTCCCACCATGTATCCTCCATTGTAGGGTGTGGACCCTAGTCCTATTGGGAGGGGTGGATGCATTTCCCACTGTGTATCCTCCATTATAGGGTGTGGACCCTAGTCCTGTTAGGAGGGGTGGAGGCATTTCCCACCGTGTATCCTATGAAACCTGAAGTCATGGGAGGACGGTGTTAGTTCACGCTCCCCAAGACGTGTGATGATGACTGTCAGATGCCTGCTAGGGAATCTTGGTCGATTTTGCGACACTTCTGCTTATGGGTTCTATTTGGAGTTAGGTCAATATAGTTGATGTTCCAAGATAGTCTAGCAGAGGAAGGATAGGAATGGAGATGGAAGTAGGTTAGGGAGGAAGGATGAGTAGCAATAGTTGAGACGGTATGGAGATCTGTCTTGTGGTGGAATTTAATGTTTTCCCTTCAAAATAAAAAAGAGAAATGTGTATATATGAATATTCATTATTACGTAACTAAACCACATTTGTTTAAAATAAAATTGTTGAACCGGATAATAGTAATTAAAGGATTTCTCAAACAATTGATTGGTTGTTGTCTTTTATAAAAGACTAGTCTTGCTAATTGGATTGGATGCATACATAAATTACTAAAGGATGATAGTTTTGATTATTAGTACATGCACGAGACTTGTATGTACTAGCTACACATGCAATTCTTGTACATATACACTAGTATGTATGAGTTTTCTTGACTTTCTTACTGATAATGTCGGTTACTTGTTATGAATGTCTGAACCAGGTTTCTTTTTCTTTGTACCATAAGACACCTTAACTTCAGGATGAAGTTTCCTGAAGGGTGGGTGTATGTAACATCCCTAGTAGAATACATACTTAGGGATTATTAAGTAAAAGATTTATTAGGTAATTAATTTTTCCTAACATGTTAATAACTAAACAAGAATTGGTCTAATGATATTAATTAAGTATTTATTAATTAATTAAAGGTTATAATTTTGATTAATTAATTAATTAATTAAATACCTATTATATTCAATAACTTGGCTATTAAATTTAAAAGGGATAATAAGTTATATTGTTTAAATTAAAAAAAAGGTTACGTACACGGAAATGGATAAGATATTAATTAAAAGGGGAAAGATATTAATTGCGAGGGGATAAGGTAATAAATGGGTGGAGAAGGGAGTAAATGAAAGAGGTGGTGAAGGAAGGATATGGAGGGGAAGGAGGTTTACGAAGGGGACCATTCTACGGGATTATTATTTTTCTTTGAGGTTTCTCTTGGATTGCAGAGAGGGGAGTTGAGTTCGGTAGTGGGATTGGATCAGTACAGCCACCCGTTTGCTGGAGGTTTTGGGCACGGGGGCCAAGATATCCATATGATATCCTGGAGCTAGGAAGTTGTCCTAGTTGGTAGGGTGGAACAAGGTTTTGGGCAGTGTTTACACAGTTCAACAGTGGACAACAAGGCAAGCAGACAAACAAAGGGTTAGCATCAAACCCAGGTATTTAAAATTATGTATTTGTTTTTAATCTGTTATAAAAATTTATTATTCGTTGACCAATTTAAAATGCGTAGGTGCTCAACTTAAAGGAATTATTGAATTTTACTGTTATGTTTGTAGAAATAATTGATGTTAAATAATATGGTCACTACAGGTTTCAAGAGGAAATTGTGTATGGAGGACCAATTTCGAACCTCAGAACCTTCCTGAGTGCTAAGAAGTTACCTTGGTCATGTTACAAAGCTTAGTAGGAGTAGTGGTGTCATAAAACCATGACAAAAGTGGTATTGGGCCACAAAGTAATGTGGACCTTAGGATCTGTTTGGGAGAAGGAGAATCCTTCACGACCGTCAGATCTGGTAATGTTGCAAGGAAGTTAGCTGTGAATTCCTTTGGAAATCCACAGAGTAATAGATTTTGTTCTACGTTGTAGGATCTATTCGGAAGGAAGGGAAATCCCTTACGACCGTCAGATCTGGAGAAGGTGCAGAAGGGTTAACCGGAAGCCCTTTAGACTTCAGAACTTCAGTGAAGTTGATGCAAAATAAGAGAAATCCCAAAGCCTGAAGCTCTGAAGCCCGGAAGTGGATCTACACCGTAGATCTGGGGAGAAGAGATTGACCGTTGGATCAAGTCAATGTTAAAAAGGTCAAACGCAGTAGTGAAGGGCGAAATATCCCGAAGAGTCAAAGTAGTGAGTCATGATGATGTCACTTGGATTGACGTGGACACATGGGTTGTGTGCCACGTATAAGTGGGTTCCGAACCTGTGGAAGATTGAAATGCCATATAGAACGTGACGTGTGATACCCATATGATTGGGCCACAAGTCAGCCGCTAGTATTTTGCCACATGGCATTCCACATGAGCATGGTTAGTGGGACCCCGAGGTTACATAATGAAGTTAAAGGTCGGAGAACCCACACTGGCGTTCATCACGATACATCAAGATCGACGGCGAGGAGGCATTACGAGGATCCAAGTTGCATGAGAATTAATTCTCCAAGGCGGTCCCGCAATCCAAACCCTGGTTTCATTGAGGGGTTACGTGTCAATGTCATAAGAATTGTGGGATGAAAGGCGGGTTACTCCAAACCATTTTTTCATGCCCCCACAATTGGAAGATCTTTCAACGATGTGATGTAATGACATCACCAAAGGTGGTTGGGAATGTTTGGAGATTAACGGTTTGGGATGCGCGTATGTGAAA
Organism: Picea engelmannii; assembly: GCA_009831015.1. Lineage (NCBI taxonomy): Eukaryota > Viridiplantae > Streptophyta > Pinopsida > Pinales > Pinaceae > Picea > Picea engelmannii. Next base: position 60,282 of record ML780967.1, read on the forward strand.
TCCTCCAAAGTCCCGAAGCTTCGAAGTTATGGAACTCAGATGCCTGAGGTTCCATAGTAAGTGTCAGCCATAGGATGTTGAGTAGACATGGACGGTTGATCCACCCTATGTCATGAGTTTGGTAATCTGGAACTCTAAGAGATTGTTGTGTGGTGCTTTGAAATCTTCCAAAGCCGAAGGCCCGAGTAAGCACCTAGTGATATAACGCTTGGTCATGGGTGCGATCACATAGATTGGGGATTGAGATAAAGGTGCTAGTGCTCGAAAATGACTATAGAGTAGAGGAGATCTCAGAAAGAAAATGAAATCTGAAAGTTTTCTTAAATCAGATTGGTCTGAATGCATAAACCGATGAAGTATTGAATAAGTTTCAATTGTTTCTCTTCTTTGAGTTTTTGAGTGCAAGGAGTGCGTTGACAGAGGTAAGTTAACCTTAGAGAAGCTCAAGAGATATACCATTGAACCTTCATCAATGAAAGTGCAAGGAGTGCACAGGAAGAACTCTATGTTGAGTTTAGAGAGAGATAGAGTCACTGAGAACTCTGTAGGGCTCTTCCAGGTGGGAATCAAGCAAGTACAAGTGTGCACATAGAGAAATATTTGTCGAGTTTAAGGAGAAGAGTATCATAGGAATATAATCACAGAGCTGTTGAACAATCTATACAAAATGCTCAGCAAGGTGTGCTTTGAGAAGAAGGTTTCCAGGAGGGCACAAAGTTTTCCTTTGAAAGTAAAAAGAAGGGACAAGACCCTTAGGATATTGAGTAAATAAAAAATCTTAGAAGAGATAATGTAAGGAGTGTGTGGGAGACATACTCATTCTATGTCCTAAAGCTTAGAAGAGATAACGCTTATGAGAGTGAAGAAAAGATGCATGAGGCAGACTCATAGGAGAAAGGTCAAAGGCCGAAGCCTTTGAACACTGACAAAATATTCCAAGGCAAAAGAAGTCAAAAGATTAGGAGGAGGAGCGACAACAACCGTCAGATCGGTTGTGAAGAAGACGTCTAGACCGTCAGATCCAGAAGGGCACGTGGTGACAGATCGTCAACTCCGGGTGAAAACATTCTAGGAGAATGAAAAGGATGAAAGTTTGAAATCACCGAAGCTCGAACAACTGAAGCATCTTGGAGTCATTGATTTGGGTTGGACAGATGTCACCAGATCATGAAATTTGAAGAATCATACTCTGTGGTTTTTGTGAAGTTGTGTTTCAGGATGTCCCGAAGTGCCAAAGCCTGAAACATCTAAGGGTCATTGATCCAAAGGAAGGAACGTGGATCGATGATCTACGCGGAGACATGTGGAGGAAACATACTCACTCCTTTGGACAACCATTGATCTGAAAGTGGATGCATGGCACCAGATCTAGAACTCCGGGTACGGAGCACTCTGGAGGAAAGAAGAGGGTAAAAGCGCTAAAGTCCTGAAGGAGATCTCGATCATTGATCGAGGAGGAGGTCGAAGGACCATTGATCTAGTCTTGATTGGAAAGAGCTGAAGTTCCAAAGAGAACCAGGGTCATTTATTTGGAGAGGACAAGTGGTAGAATAGTTGTCACTCCGGGGAAATTCACTCCCGATATTTGTGTATGTGGAGACGTGAGAACTCCCAAAGGCCGAAGAGCCAGAGTTCATCAGAACCGTCCGATTTTTGAGGACAAGTGTCAATAGATCTTCCACTCTAGAAGATTGTCATATGGGGAAAAGAAGATAGTTGAGAGTTGAAATTCCCAAGGGTCGGAGAGTCGTAATCAACCACTGTCATTTATTTGGAAGGAAATACATGTCGACAAATCATGTAGATCGGGGATTGCGTGTGGAAGGAGGAAAGAAGGTAGAAAAGGGAGGATCGATAGCAGTCGTTGATCAAGGATCATCTCCAAGGAACTGGAGATCAACGAACAAGTTGGATTGCGGGACCAGAACTTGCTCGGATGTTAAAAATCTAAGAACGGGCCACAATTTATACCATGGTTTTAACAAAGTGATGTGTGGCAGTTGGAGGTTAATTGTGGGGAGAAAATCAGGTTGGCCTAAAACGACTCTTTCCCATGCCCGCAATCACAGTTTTACATGAGGTCATAACCCAGAGTCATATGAAGGAAAGGGATAATGAAAAATGGGCTAGAGCATGAAACTTGGAGTTTTGGAAGCACGCAGGAATAATCCTGCGGTTCTGTCAGGACCTACATAGAGAAGGAAATGTTACCTATGTATAATTATTTTGGGTTCAATCACAAGCTTGAAGAGTCAATTCGACTCATAATATTGAAATATCCTTTGACCGGGAGGTCAACAGACCCCACTGAGGTAGGGGCACTGCGTCGAAAGTGCTCATGGAAGAAATATTAATGTACAATGACTACAATGAGAGAACAAGAAGATTCAGGAATATGGGAAGAATTGAAGATTTCTGGGATCAACAAGGAAAAGTTCCACATGGGAAAGACATAGCTGCAATTTCTGTGGCAGCAAGTATGTTACAGCTTGTTGGGTCAGCCAGAGGAAAGAATGCTTGCATGTTTGCAAGTGTTGTTGGTGATGTTGTTGCATAAGGATGGAAGAAACAGAGAGCCAAAGTGTTGGTTATAAGTTTGATAAAAGAAGCATGAAATATTCTACTTCCATCAGACATTTAGGTAGTATAAAAATTATTAATGTTAGTCATGCAGGTATGAGATTTTATTGCTCTTTTTGCATAATTGTTGAAAGGAAATTTAAGTAAGAATTTCCTCAGCCAGTGTTATTTTATAAATTCACATGATTATATTATTTGAATGCATACCACTGGATGTGTTAAAGGATGGAGGCTTGTATTAATTCAAAGGGTTTTAGCTTCTGAATGCACACACTGACATAGGAGAATGTCATGTTAATTCGGTTATGGAGTAATAACCAAAGAATTAAAAGATAAGAACTTGTTATAGGAATGAATGCTAGTAAGCTAGTCATCTATGAGACTAGGACATGGTTGGATATGGAAAGGTATCGATATGAAAATGTTGTGAGCCACACAGGTACTAAAAGATTCCTACCTTTAAATAAAACTTGGGCTGCATAGAATTATACTAACACTAATGAACACCATAGAATTATATTCTTGGTGTAGTGTTCGGGTTGAAAAGGAAGGCATTCAATTAATTGGGAAGACAATAGGAAGTGTGTGGAGAATGTGTCAACACATTGGCCAGAATTCCAACTCATGGATGGTGAGATACATGGCTGAGATAAAGAGCATTATGTAATTCAATGCAAGGTGCGCTAAATAAGTATGCACTGATAATTACACTCATGCATAGTAAGTGATAGAATTGTATATTAAAAACAATAGTTGAATGAGTTTTGTAAATACATGCATATATATTATTGGATGGAAATAATTGTTACTAACAACTAAAATGTTGTGAACTCATGAATCTGAGGACATTTCAGGAGTTGCTATACATTGCAACAAGAAAGTTGCAATTCAAGTAGTCACATGAGCTTTGACTACAGGAAATTTTCTTGTTCAAAAAAAGAAGTAATGAACTTACAGATATTACTGTGAACATGCATATGCATAGAATGATGAGTCATTTTATTTTATTAAATTGTTTGGTAATTATGATTGAATTGCTATATGCAAGAAATTCTAAGATCACTGCATAATATTGTGTACATATTGCAATTGAATTATGATGTACAGGAAATACTGAAAATTGTTGGTAGTATGAAAGATGAATCCTTGCAGGAAAATGGTATGCAATTTGGTGCTTGTGGAAAACCACAAGGAAAGATGCATTCATATATGGCAACAACCAAGAAGAATTATGAAATGGAATTTCATGTCCGGGGAAAAACTTTAATTCCATTTTGAACTAATTGGAGTTCCTAAATGAATTCTTTTAAGATTTCTCATGATAATTGCATGTGGGTGATGTATATGAGATGATGTTGATTAAAGTGGAATGTTGACTACAAAGAGTAGCTCGGGGAAGATGTCGATTGGAGACCTCTTAGGGCAGTTGGAACTCCTCGAGCCATAGTGCTCTAAGACTTCCGGTCCGACTTGTTGCTGAAGCCCAAGGAAAGGAAGGTGTAACAATTGATGGACTGTGTAATAATGAAGGTGCACACTCCTGGGTTGGGACATGCATGTGGGGAAGAGAGATTGTTGGTTGGAATGTTGGTGGGGTTTGGTACCTTGGTCTAGACCATGTTGATAGGGAAGTATTCTCAATCAAAAGATAATTATCAATTCTCTATTCATTGTAGCTATGTATCTCGTAATTCGTATATAGGTTATAATGTTATTAGAATTTCCTGTATATATATTGCATGCATGTTCTAATGTTTCTTCCAAATGAATAGGTGTACGAGCAGAGTGTTTACGTCTGTGGAATCATAGCACTGCTGAGAGTTTATCAATGGGTGGAACATTGTGTATCTACAACCATTCGGTGCTTTCAATGAGGTTTAATTAAAGCATGTAACAATAAACAATAAGTTGAATGCTTTCTTGAAGCAACTCTATGGAATAGAGAAATTGAGTTTCAATTGTAGTATGGATACCAGAATTGGTGCTTGAAAGTAAAGCTAGATAATGGGCTTCCAATAGATAAAGCTTGGAGCTTTTGAAATTTTTTTGAATTATATATGTGTAATTAAGTTAAACTGAAGACAGTGCAAAAATAAGGGGAGGAGTTGTAATACCCCAAGGGCGAGCCCCAGTTGTATTTATGAATTGTAAACAAGTTTTGTGTGCTGGTGAGATGAGTGTTGATAAGTTGGTGGGCTTATGTCTTCATCAGGTTAGAGAGTCTAAGTGTTAAAGGCCAGGAGCCAGATTTTATATATGTAATTATGCAGATCATTAATAAAATATAAACATTGTTGCATGTAGACTGACCAAGAAGAAAGAGTGTTGGGAGGGGGATAAGTATTTGGGCCTAGGGGATAAGCTGGGGGGATTACCTCTAGAGGAATAATATTTTAATATTATTTCCTGAAAACTAAGGTGGACATAATATGCTTTGTTATTCTAAGTTCCAGGTAGTTGGGGATGTAGGATAAACAGAGCGCTTGGAGTTCCAGGAAGACAAGTGTTGACCTGGTCTCATGCAGTTAAAAGCTGAAGCATCAGTTGTGTTGTGCATTGGCTTGCCATTCTCGACCCACTGTCTAACCGTGAATGGGGAGAATCCATCATGGATCTCTAGAACCAGTAACCTATGAGGAAAATTGTGCTGGTAGTTCGCTCCCCATTCTTCGATCCTCCACCTGAACTCATTGGCCTCGGACGTCGACCTTTTGTTACCTATGCACAGTTGGGAAAACCGCTCATGGGAAGGAGGTTCTCTTGCCATTTCCCATCCCTCGTCTAACTCGTTGGGGCCTCTACGTCTTCCCTATACATAACCTCGCACATATGAGAAACCAATTGGGGAGGGAAAAGATGACCTGTGTGTTATGTGAACCCAAGTTTATCCACACTACAAATCCGAGTTTGTGCCTTAACCGTTTGGGGTTGATTCTTTGTGTTCGCCTGAGCCGTGATGTGTTTTAGTGTTAGGTCGTTTCCATTTTCAGTGTCCATAACCATTCCTTTTGCTACTGTCACACGTATGCTAGCCGAAAGTTGTTGCAGTATTGCTTAGGAGATGAATTGAAGAAGCAGATTGTCAGGCCTGTGAGCAACTCTCCTAGGAGAGAGAGTTTGTTGGGAAGTGAGTTCTCCTAGAAGGGAGTCCCATAGCAGCTACAGTACTCCGAGACTTCTAGTCAAGCCTGTTGTTGAAACCCAAGGTAAGGGAGGAGTACTGGCCGATGGACTTGTAGTAGTGAAGGTGTACTCTCCTGGGGTGGAGCAGGCATGTGGGGAATGAGGGTCTATGAGTTGTGGGTGTAAGTGGCTCCTGGGATAAAAGATCCTTCATGTTTCTTTGTGAAACTTCCTTTTTGTCCTTGCCAAGCCTAGAATTCCCTTGCCTAGTGGAGTTTAGTCCTAGCTCGGGGGTGACCTACTGCTAAGAGTGATGAGCAGTGCAGTCTAAGGCTAGGAGGTTCATGGAAGGTCTGCATACAGTTGGTGGATTTACTCCAGTTAATAGATATGTATCATTGATGTGCTTAATTATGTATTTTATGCATGTTTTGTGATGCTTGAATGTTATCGTGTATTTCGTTGCATGTGGATTTACTGTTGATCTTGTTTGAATCTGAACTGGTAGTAGTAATTCTGTGTTATCGTGATTAAGTGTTTTAAATTCATTACTATGCATATATATTATATAAGTTGTAAATTTTGCATGGTAGCATTACCCGGTGTCTTGAGGGCCAGGGATGTTACACATTCAGTGTAAGAGGGAGAAATATAACAAGGGAGATGACTAAAACTAGTCACGATACCACTGCAATCAAACCTAGATTACAACAACATAACTACCCTCGACTAGATTCTCCATGCCCAAGTGTTTTAGCATAGTTTTTACATAGAGATGAAAAGAAGTTGACTTCTATTAACATGAAAGTCTCAAATTTTATACATAACCAGAGAACATTTATGGCATCAAAACATTACAAAATAGGAAGCTCTTCTCAACCAGTTGACGAACTTAACAAAATATCGAAAATACTTATTTATACTCAGAATAGTCCTTGACTATGAGGAGTGTGATCTGATCACTACATTCAAAGCATTGCATCTGAGAAGTATTCTGCAGACTATGCATGTATCCCTCTATCAGACGCGAGCTCAGATCGGCATGGTTTTTGCAGGGAAATCTATCCATAGGGGTAACACAGGCTGACAGTTTAGTCCCCACGGTTGGACCTTCCATGCCTTCCAATTACTGAGTGAGTCGAGGTTTCAACCACCAGTCCTTTCATTTATTAATTGAACCCTCAAGATTGGGACGAGGCTTAGTGCCTAGGGGGAGGCCACGCACTTCTCTCGGATTGGACACTATATGAGCACATGATTGCGGGGCTGTCAAAAGCGGTTTGAACTCACACTGCTTTGAACCCTCAATCCACTGCCTTCTAACACATATCACTTTCTCCAAACCATGGTTTCATTTGCGGGACCACTCAATAATTTTATCAATATAGAAAGTTGCATCCCCACAATGAAGCATGGCTGTTGATCTAGACACAGTCTGCAATATGGGTGCACCCGCTAGATTTAGATCTACTTCCAAGATTAACATATCGCCAACTTTAGAATCCGCCAAATTGTGCCTTAGGGGGGGGACACTACTTTTTGACGTTGAACAATAACACCTCTAGAGGATGATCTGACGTGGCAGCCTGACGTCACCATGTTGATGTGTCAGGAAAGAGAAGGTGACAAGTGTCACTTGAAAACATGCTAGAGGCATGTCTGAGAATGCTTGAATAGGGTGCCACTTGTCAAAACAATAAGGGTGCCACCTGTCTGTGCTGACGGCCACCACACATTTGGCTCTCTAGGGCTTGGGGGCTAGCTCCTATTTACCTACTCCTTCTTCAATGTGACCTAGGTCTGTGACCCTATGTAATTGTATGATTGTGGGCACAACCAAGGGTGGTTTAAAAGAAAACATCTTTTGTCCCCGCAATTCACCACTAACCGCCACGCGTCCCTTTCCCAAAACATGGGTTCTGATTGTGGCCCGCCCTCAATTTTTTAAAACCTGAGCTTCTTCCGACCCCACAATTGAGCATGACCACTGAACTCGTGATCTTGGATGAGGCTTCACAATCAATGACTCAAATTTTCCCTTTTCAAATCAATGGATCAGATCTTTCCCTTTAGAATCGACGGTTGAGATCTGTTTCATGATTCAGGCTTCGAAATTTTCAAACCTTAGACCTCATTTTCCTCTGAGAAAATCCCTCAGAGCCATGGATATGATGACACGTGGCCCTTGCTAATCAACGGTCGAGATCCTTTCGGGTCTTCGGAGTTTGGAGAAATCAAATCTCAAACCTCGTTTGCCTTTAGTGATTTTATCGAACGCCTGAGACTGATTTCAGACCTTTATCCGAAATACAAGGATTTATGCCACATGTCCCTTGGATACTCCTTCAAGTAAATCCTCGACAATGCTAGATCACATGATGCATATCTATCACAGATCGACAGTTGAAATCCCTTCAGGACTTCGACCATCGGAAAAGTCAAATTTCAACCTCGTCTTCCTCCAAACAAAACCTCCGAAGCCAAGGATCTAGCAACATATGCATTCTCACAGACTGATGGATGAGATCCATTCAGGACTTTGGGACTTCAGGCCTTTGACAAATTTAACACTCCGGGACTTCGACAGCTTTAACACTGAGGGATCCACCTCCACGTGTCTTATTTCTTTGGATGTCTCAGATCATTTCAGGAGTTCAGGCTTCGGATCTTCGGGAACTTGGCATGTTTCTCATTCCAAAACTCTCGAAGTGATGGATCTGATGAAACGTGCCTTCTTGATTCATATGACCAAGATCCATTTTGGGACCTTTAGCATTTCGAGGCTTCTGAATATACTATTGCCAAGATCAACGACTCTTATTGATTTGAGATCAATTGTCCATAACTACTTCGGCAGTTCGTGCCTCGACTCTTCAGAAGTTTCACACACTTCTTGCTTCAAAACTCCCGAAGCTCACTTCCCCAAACACTTGGATCAGATGCCACATGTCCCCCTTGAGATCAATGACTCATGCTCGCTCCAGGCCTTGGGACTTTAGACATTTTTCCATGGTGTTATACTTCATGCAATTTTGACATTCTGAAATCCCATGAGCCACTAATCTGAGCTGCTCCTGGAATCTCCCCAGTTGAAAGATTAAAATTGCCTGTTGTGTTTATGCTTGAAATGGCTTGCTTTGAATGTTTCACTTTGTGTCGATGGCTACAACCCGCGTGAACAAGGATTTGGACGATTGGCTGTGGGCTGGGAAAATAGGGAGACCAGTGACTAGAAAAAGGAGACGATTGTTCATCCTTGGAGAAAAAAATAGGGGCTTAGGGCCAAGACTTACTTCGGGTAAGAAATCAAGGGGAATCAGGGCGCTCAGACAAAAAGGAGAAAATAAAAAATGAATTTAACAGTCGAAGGGGAAAATTCAAGATCTGGCCTACGAAAAGGAGAGAGACAGGGAAAGGATACATACTTAGGTATTCGAAAAAAAGAACACATACGACTCCATACAACATTATGTGATAACATTTGGCTCCACAGGGGATTGCATGCTCCCTGCGAGCTGCCAAGAATGTGCAGCTCCAGTGCCTTAGTTGTTGGGATATAGAGTCTAGTTCAAAACTTTTGTCGAAGAAAACCGAGAAATATTTACACTATTCTACTAAAAAAAAAAAGAAAACACATGGGCTCCAGAAAGAGCTTATTTATATACAATCCTATGCTAACTGACTTTTTACAAGGCACTAGGTGAAAGAAAACTTCCACCATAGCCACCAAGACTTCCTGGTAATATAATTCTTCTCTTTACTGCAGATGATCCAAAAAAAACTAGGGAGGTATGAAAACATAACGAGAACATGGCTTGGAACACTGATCATACCCCCAAATGATGATAAGGTGAATAATTTTGCATGCTCCAATGCTTTTGGAAAACATAGCTCCATATATAGCCCCACAAGGTCAAAAAATTTATAATCAGGGGATCTCAACTGGAAAGAAATTAATTCATGTCCTTCATTGTGTCTCACTCATTGTTTGATGTTCTTAGATTGTACAGGTGGGTGGAGAATTGATGTAGGTTGGCTAATACCAGGTGATATTTACTCATTTATAGGTTCTGGACAGGACAAAAACTACCCACTTAGCTCCTCCTTTACATGCTGCTTTGTGTCTTCTGTAGGTCTAGGATGGCTGATTTCCACCCAATGCTTTTCCTTACTGAATAAAGGAAAAAGCTCTATAGTTTGGTCTTGGAAATTTTTCATGAAACCATACTCACCTATGAGTATCAGTGGAATAATTCCATTTGAAAATTTCAGGAAATATGAAACATATGACTCCGTGTATATGGCCATAGGATCATGAATAACGTGACATAAATTTGGTTGCTTTAGAGGACCAGGCTTCTCCTATGTAAATGCCTCTATGCTTGCAAATAAATGACCTCCTTGTTCTTTCAAAACCAACTCAACAATTTCAATCTCTCCTTCATAAGACTGATCATAAGATAATGGTACATCAGGATTTAAAGCATCACAACTATGATCAGCCAAGAACATATAGTTATCTATGCAATCAACCACTACTTCATGCTCAAAATGTTCTGAAAACTGATCATAAGATTGATATGCATTCTTGCCCATAGAAAAATCTGCAACTATTGAAGGATCTGATTCCAAATGTGAATCACACCCACTTCCTCATTGTCATTCCAAATCTGAATTATACTCATTGTCTTCTTCCTCGAAATCTAAAACATAATGATAGTGTTCTTGCTCAGAATCTGAAACATACTGACAGTCTCCTTGCTTATGTACATGCAATTTTTCATGATATGCTTACATATGAACCCCCTTTCTATCCTTGATGTTCTCTTCGACCTCTTCAACATATTCAAACAAGTGTCTTAAAGATGAATATTTCCTTTCTCTTAGGAGAAGGACAATCTCTGAATGTCGAGCCATGACATACTACACCATGGAAACAGTCTCTGTGGGTCTGATCTCCACAGACATACTATGATAAACACTGTAAAACCTCTTGTTGAAGACATCCAAGGCTTCCTCTTCCCCTCTACTCAAGTCATTAAACTCAAACTAGTACTGATCAAGGGACTTGTTCTCACCCCAACACTTTAAAAAAAAATTGCATAGCTCGATCCAAGAACCAATAGAACCGGCTCCCAAACATTTAAACCACACAACAACATCTCTAGACAAAGATTGTGAGAAAAACCTCATGGTAACATCATCATGATCAATCTCAAATTGATCAAAAAATTTCTCAAAGGCCTGCAAGTGCCTTTCAGTTGTAACATGATCCTCTCCAGAAAACCGAGCAAGATACTCAAAGGAATAAAGAGGATAGGGATGCAGGTGATGTGGCAGCCTTAAAGGTTTAAACATCTTGTCTCTAATCTTAGCTTTAAAACTTGTGGGCTGAATATGGGATTTAACAAGAAGATGGGAAGGTTCAACAGTAATAACATAAGGTAATGATCTCTTAGAAGATTGTGAATCATTTTCAACCCCCTCAAGGCTACAAGGGTGATCAACTTCAAGAGGAAATCCAATAAAAATATCACTTTTATGAATAGGTTGAGGTGAAGACACAAGATCAACATCTACAACACAAGAAGAGGGCATGTATTCTTCTTCCAAGGATGGATAAATAATGGAAGGATTATTATCATCTGAATAGACAAAGCAGAGGATAATCCTATTTATATGTAAAGGGAAAGAGAGAAATGAGTTGATAAAGAAAAACATGATTTCATGAAGCAAGATCATAAAATGATACCTAGTATTCCCCTTCGGTATGGTCCTCTTTCTGTCAACAAGATCCTCCCTAGTGGAGTCTTTGATTGTGGAGTCGCCAGGTGAATGCTATGCAGACTGAATGTGTCTAGTCTTTGTTCACCTTCAAAAGGACAGATCTAATCGTTGTCATTCTCTCGAGGAGATTTTCAATCTGGGGAAACAACTAAAGCCTTATCGAGAAGGATTTCATTTCTTGATAATCTTATCTGGGTTAGCTTCAGGTGTAGCCAGAGTCAGTTGTGGAGTATACCTCATGTGTCTACCTTTCGAAACCATGGATGAAATAGTGGAGTTGCTAGGTGCAAGCTGAAATCTTTAAGTCACTGATATTTGATCACCTTCAGAATCAAAATTTATTTGTCGTTCTTACCTAAGGAAATGTCTTCAATTCGTTCCCCGACAATGACTCCTAGAATGTTAGCACTGAGAATCACCCTCAGATTACGGGAGGATAAGCCCAGTACCCTTTAGAGTTTTTGGTGGATGTTGGTTTTATATGAGTGGAGGTCAATGCACAAAACTCAATATATGAATGATGTTCAACACAGAACTGGACAAGAAAAGCACAGGGAACTGAGCGCCACATTAACTTCAATCAGTGAATTGAGTTTAAGTGTGAGAAGAGGGAAGACTTAGTGAGAAAGTTGAACAAGACTGCTATGAGCATCAGCCACCTCTGAAGCCAAGGATCTGGGGACGCGTGGCTTCTCATAGATTGACGGATGAGATCCATTAAGGAATTCCAGCCTTCGACAACTTTAACACTTCGGGACTTCGACAACGTTAACACTGAGGGATCCGCCTCCACATGTCTTCTTGATTTGGATGGCTCGGATCATTCCAGGAGTTTGGGCTTCAGATCTTTGGGAACTTGGGGTGTTTCTCATTTGAAAACTCCTTAAAACAAATTCCCAAAGTGATGGATCTGATGATGTGTGGCTTCTTGATTTGGATGACTGAGATCTATTTTGAGACCTTTATCATTTTGGGGATTCCAAAGATTCTACTGCCAAGATTGATGGATCCTATCGATTTGAGATCAACGGTCCATAACTACATCGATATTCCGGGCCTCGACTCTTTGGTAGTTTCATGCATTTCTTGCTTCGAAACTCCCAAAGATCACTTCCCATAACACTTGGATCGGATGCCAGCTATCCCCCTCGAGATCAATGACTCATGGTCGCTACGGGCCTTGGGACTTTAGACCTTTTTCCCTAGCACTATACTTCGTGTGATTTTGACATTTTAAAATCCTGTGAGCCATTGATCTGAACTTCTCTTGGAATCTCCACCGCTGAAATATTAAAACTGCCTACTTCTTTTAAGCCCGAAATGGCCTGCTTTGAATGTTTCACTTTGTGTCCATGGATATGGCTTGCACAAGTATTTGGACAACTGGTTGTGGGATAGGAAAATAGGGAGACCAGTGACTAGAAAAAGGAGACGAGTGTTTATCCTTGGAGAAAAACATAGGGGCTTATGACTAAGGCTTCCTTCGGGTAAGACATCAAGGTGAATCAGGGCGCTTAAACAAAGAGGATCAAACAAAAAATGAATTTAACAGTCGAAGGGGAAAATTCAAGATTTGGCCTGTGAAAAGGATAGAGACAAGGAAAGGATACAGAATTAGGTATTCACAACAAAGAATGCATACGAATCAAGACAACATTATGTGATAACATAACCCAATCTTGGTGGGGGCCACCATCATATTATCATGGATGTGGATTATTTTACTAAGTGGGTTGAGGCCATGCCTACCATTAAATCTGATGGTGAGACTGCCATTCTTTTCGTATTCAATCAAATTATAGCTCGGTTTGGAATCCTAAAGGAGATTGTCACTGATCATGGAAGTCACTTCTAGAATGAGATGATGACAGAGTTAGCATAAACACTAGGTTTTAAACATGATCATTCATTCCACTACTATCCCCAAGAAAATGGACAAGTAGAGGCCGTGAATAAATCTCTAAAATCTATTTTTCCAAAAAATGTCAAGCAGAGTAAATCTAACTGGCATGTGATGCTTTACCCTCCACTATGGGCATACCGAACCATGGTAAATAATTCCACCAATTTCTCACCATTTCATTTAGTCCACAGAGTGGAGTCAATTATTCCTATTGAATGTGAAATCCCTTCCTTTAAGTTGGCGATCGAGATCCTCCCTAACATGACTGATCTCGAAGAATTCCTCGTACACTTAGAGTAGCATCGAGATGCCACTACATCTATTGAAGAAAATAAATGATGTGTTAAATTCCAGTACAATAAGTCTGTATGACCCATGTAGTATACTGAGCGTGACTTAGTTCTTCTTTATGACCAAGCTAAGGAACCGTTGGGGGAAGGAAAGTTCAATCCCTTGTGGCATGATCTTTACAGTGTGAGATGTGTCCTCAGAAAAGTTCCCTACGAGTTAGAATATTATGAAGGGAATGTGTTGGACGAGCCTATAATTGGGCTCTACCTTAAAAGGTATTATGCTTGATCCCTCAATATCGAGCACGACCTTTGTATACTAGTGTATATATTTTTCTCTCTTTATGATTTTGTGTCACCGACTTGTTTATTGAGTTTTTTGTTGGCTGAATATGTCAACAGGATATTTGGTGTTCTTAGGATTCACAGACGGTGCCAGTTGTCATACTTGGAACATGGGTTCCACTGCTTGGGTTATCTATTCAACTGAGGGACAACTGGTGTCTTTAGGAGGTGCTTGTCTTTAGCCATCCATGAACAATGTGGTTGAGCATAGAACCATTATAGAGCTACTACGTGACACCATTTCACATGGTGTTCGGAATTTAGAAGTTCACTTGGATTCCCAGTTAGTGGTATGACAGTTAAACGATAGGTATAGGATAAGAGATCCTACATTACTCTGATGATTCCTTTGGGTATGAATTTTGGAATGATATTTTGATTTTATTACTTATAATCATATACCTAGAAGTTCTAATCAAGTATCTCATGCATATGCTAATTACATTTTAGATTGGAATTTGTCACATAACTAAGTAAGTAAAACACACATTCATACATTCATCCATTGTAATATATGCAAGTAAAGCCAAAGACCAAAATTTTTTTCATATTTCATCCATTAAGTCCAAAAAATATGGTGTCATAGTACAAAATTGGGCTTATGGCCCTAAAACACATATACGACCGGTACATTACATAACATTGACATCTAAGCTTGAGGTCCTGGATGCATGTCATGATAAAACAATACTATGTTCACAAGATGTTTGAAGAGTCTCACCCACGCACGGGGTACACCCACCACCTCCCACTGCATAGCCTCTGGCATATCCTCTAGCTGGACCATAGGAATCCTGTGCTTCAGATGAGATAAGTTTCCCTACACATTAGAGAGAACTCTCTCTACGTCCTCATCTACCATATCATCTCCTCGAACCCTGCAATGATGTTGTAGGTATATGTATGTTCATTGTGGAACTACGCCTGCATAAAATAAATAAATGTTAATATATGACACCATACAAAAATTTTGCATTTTTTGTTTCCATTTATCAAATAAAATAACACAAAAAAAATGAGATATACAAAATCCAAATTCTTATCAATCTCTCCAAAGGTGGATCTTGGTGGAAAAGGCATGTCACGATCTCCTCGGTAGTCAATCCCCTCATAGGGATAGTCATCAATGGAAATGATTTGTCATCGCCACCAGTAAAATAACTCATCATTGTAGGGGGTTGGCACACTACCACCTCCTAACTGTTGCATCACCTCGGTCCACCATGACATATCTGGATCACGTAGACGACGTGGAAGAATTTCCACTCTAGGGATAAGAGATAGAACCCTATTAAAGAAAAAAATACACAAAATGGATGAAAACCCGAAGTTCCTCATCCTACTGAGTTTTCAATCAGTCAGTTGGCTTTGCATGTTTTCCAATAGTGAGGTGCACCAATTGTAAACCATGGGTCTCAAGCACTCCACAGAATATTATCGGCCTAATAGGGACTTGGCTCCCCACTTTCTTGGTGTCCACAATGTAGTAGATGGAAATGTACTCCTCCATAGACATCCCACTTCCAGCCCCTTGAGCCTTGAGATTTACCACCTCACCTTAGCGAGACAACATGGTGATAAAATAGATATCATCCACCTCAATTCTTAATGATTTCTGATCAAGATTGAAGGCCTCGGTCTCTGGATCCCAGTAGTTTATCAATGTTTGGAGAAACCTCAATTGGGCCCTCATTTCTTTTATGGCCCAAAATTTATAGATCCCACATGTTTTCAAAGATTTTTGGTCACTCACATCCGTTTCTACTACAACATCAACCTCCTCATGCTTCCTCCCTCTCCATTCAATCACCTTCCTGCAAAGGAAACATCAAATTTTGAGTCAATATTTATTAAAAAACTTGTTCAGGGAGTTGTACGTGGGATACAATTATAACAGTCACATATAGGGATTCATATATGTGGGTAGGCTTCACCTTTCCAATGTACATGAGTTCATGTACATGACCCGATGAACAATATCCTGCGTACACCCTAGTTTCAAATTTACAACCTCTAAAACTAAAAAAATGAGCACTAAATCTAAAAATTAAACCATTGAAATGGAAGAGGACATGATGACACTTACTTGGTCTAGAGGGTTTCCAATTCCGTCGATCATAGCTCCCATAATTGTCACTAGAATATCGTGGGTAAAATGGCCTCAAAATCACTATGTGGGTGAAAAACTCAAATTATATGGTAAATTTCTTGTTTTTTACTATTTGTAGAAAATTTTCATCCACTTTATATAGTTTTAACCCTATATTTCCTATTTTTGATACCATCTGAACTAATTGAGCAATATAAGACCTGGTTTGAAGTGGTTTTGTCTAGGGTTTCATGGATTTCCAACATTCTTTAGCTTGTTCGTGCCTCGGACAACTATATACCATCACTAGCATATAGGGTAGGTTTTCACCCCGCTTTGCATTTTTGCATCATCTTATGACCATGATTCATATTCCCTAGGTACAAACCCATTTTTTTAGCGACACAAAAGATTCTCGTTGTCACTAAAAGTTTCGTTATTAAATGGTAGAGACTTACCAAACATGGGTACCCTAGTTATAACACTTTTGTCATTTGGTGCCCATGCAGAAGTTACTCCATAGGTCTAGGAGTCCCTTATAGTACGGATATGAATTTGCGTTTGAACCTCATTAATATTACTCAATCTCATTCTGACCCCTGCCTATGGGACTCTCATCGAGTCTTAGTTAATATATTTTCCAACTCTTTAAAAAATGAAAATATTGTCGAGTGAACTTGTCATTTTCTCACTTGTTAAATGGCTTTGAAAGGATGTATATTTTGGTATAATTTTAACCCTTTTTTGGACCAAATAGACTACTTAAGAAAAATGAATACTCTAGTCATCATAGGCTAGAAGAGTTCTCCTAGGTATTGTTTTATACTTTTTCGGTCCCAAGGGACTAAATCTATGAAAAATGACGCGACTCAAAGTTTCTGGTGTCAGGTTGTAATTGCATCCCATTATCTTTCTTGCATTGTTGAGCCTAATGTCGGCTCCCTCTTTCTCATTATAATCATTTTTCCCCAACAATTCTCAACATTAGACATACAATGCCTTCCATATATCCTTTGCAGCTTAACACCCTTCACCCGAAGAGAAAACATTCCCCCAAGTGTCCATACCCCACATGCATTCCCTTCCATTGAGCATAGGTATGTTCCACTTCTCAGAACTAATTTATTACTCACGACACGTGTTTCCTCTTTTGTATCAAAGCATTTCCTCTACTATAAATAATAAAAAAAAAAACAAGGGTGGGAAGAGAATATTATCTCCTATCGACAATCATCGTGTTGCCTTTGAACAAAGCACAAATTAATGAGTTTGTTTCATCTAAGGTTTGGGTTTAACATGGACTTAGGAAGTTAAACTCATTACTTAGAGTCAATGAATTCCACTAGTTATTCTTCCAGTCCTTATGGAGAGTTTGTTGATGCCTCCTGTGTCACAAACTTTGGTCCATAATCGGTGTTAAGTTTATGCTTCATGGGTCATCCATCCATCTAATGCTCTTGTTGTGTCGGCCATTCCTCATAATTATTGAATTTACATGTCGGCCATCCCTTTACAAGTGAATCTCAGAATCCCATGAAGTTGTTTTCCTACCTTTCACCCTGGGACTACTTTCATCATTGGTGGGTGCCATTGAACCCAACATATGACATCTCTCCATTGGTCATTGAATGGGGGGTTTCCCTTGTGTTCGACGACAATAAATCTATTCACACATTGGGATTCGTGCAATGTATTGGATTCCATTAGACCCTATTGGTGGTTTCCTATCCTTTGACGACATTTCTCATCATTATTTTCTAATCATAGGATCTCTTTCGTATACTACTTACATCTGGTGCACGCGAGAGACATGCATGGTCATTGGTTCGTGAACATCCTATTCATTCGAGTTCTTCCTAATCATCAAGTTATTGATTAGTACCTTGTGTTGGATTAGAGATCATATTATTAACTTAGTATCCTTTCTGATCCATATGAATATCGGTGGCCACCCACCTTTTCCAACTGGCTCAAAACAGTTTTCTGACAATTTTGGCAATTTACTATTTTTAGCAGTTTTAACTTCTGGGCCCATTTTGAGGGCCTAAATGAAGGTTTTTTTTGGATAGAGCTTCTAAATGATATTTTAAGGAATTATTAAGCCCCCAAAATTAATCTCCTCGATTATACCTTTCCAACGGGCTATCACACGCCTAAAACGGAGATCGTATGCAAAAGTTACGACCCCGAGAAGTTGATGTACTAACTTACCCAAACGGGGCCCACATGACTTTTGGTGCTTCATATCCTAGGGTTAGGTTTTTGGACGTCTAGGGTTTTTGGAATTCTTGTTTATTGTAAAAATTCCTTCAGATCCTCATTGTAATCTTCTTCTTGGAATGCAAGCAACTGTCACATCTCTTCTCAAAGATAAGCCACCACCATTCCAACAAGCTTGTTTCCACTGCATTTTATAGTTTTAGCTTATTTCATTATTGAATAGAAAACCCGTTTTACTATATCTCTATTAATTTGTGTTAAGAACTTGTTAATAATCTGTATTCATTTTTTTCTCCTCATAAAATCCAGATCAATGGTATTAGAGCGGTCTGCTCCTTGCCATCTTAATGCATGTCCCCAACAAGGTCGGAGTACAAAGAGTTGGGTCTCGAGATTGTTTCTCTTGGGGACAAAAGATCTCGCATGCCCAAGAAACCTCTCATGGAAGGAGAAATAGAATATAATGGGATAGAAGTTCCTTTCAAACTATTGAATGAGTTATCCCTCATGCAACAGAGGAACAAGATGATGGATAGTTTTGCACAAATCCTTCGGAGACTACCAATAGGTGACGCATCTTCTTCAAATGGAGGCGCTGCCCCCTTCAAGGTACAAATAAACTTCGATATTTTTATATTTGAAGGTCATATAGACGCAGATGTTGTAGACAAGTGGTTGAATCTACTAGAAGGGTATTTTTCTGTCCATAACTTTTTGAATAGAGAAAAGATTACTTTTGTGCTCCTCAAAGCCATTCCCCATGTCAAATATTGGTGGGAAACTTTCTGTGAGCAAAAGGAAACAGAGGAACCCTCATTATTTTCAGTCATGGCCACCTGGGAATCCTTCAGGGATGCTATTAAGGAATAATACCACCCTGTTGAAAGCTATGACGACCTGTATACCAAATGGACCATAGTGCGGCAAGAAAGAGACCAAGCAGTGATAGATTTCACAAATATCTTCCATACCTTGCACACCAAGCTGGGTTTCAAATATTTAGAGAGACATATGGCGCTCAAGTATCACGGTGCTCTACATAGATACATCGATACTGAAATGTAATTTCTGGACATCTCATCCTTGGGCACGGCCTATCGATATGCTGTCAAAATCGAGCAGAAGCTCAAACAAAAGATGCGGAAATTTGGGCCTAGGAACCCCTCACAACAAAATCCAGGAAAGGGCGGCCCCAACACACAAAACAAAGGACATAGAAAATATGGGCAGTATCAGGACAACCAGTCCAAGCTGCAAGCAAAGAAGGACACCAAAAATACAAAGAAAGATACCGGGAAGTGATGCGACTTCCATAAGAGCCCTTGGCATAACACTGTTGACTGTCGCTCAAAGCATTGGCTGGTGGCCGAAGTAAAATCCTCTGAATAAGATGTAGATTCTAACTCTGAGCTAGAACCAGAAAGGGGAAGACGGATCATTGATGCAAAACCCAGTGCCCCCGTTGCTACCACCAAGCTCCAGCCTGGTGAACCAGACGATCAAGAAGAAAGAGTGCTTCTTCCATTCAAAGATGTGGGTAAAAGGCACCCCGTTGCACTTCATTGTTGATAGTGATAGCCAGAAGAACCTCATCTCAGTAGAGGTCATCAAGTGGCTGGCCCTACCAACAACACCGCACCCACAACCCTACACCACTGGATGGCTCTGCCAAGGAAGCGATCTTTGCGTCAACCAATAGTGTTGACTGTCGTACAACATCAAGCCCTTCAAAGACAAGGTATTGTGTGATGTTGCTTCTCTCAGAAGAAATATGAAACCTGGAGACTCTATATTGATTACCAGACTCTGAATAAAATCACAGTCAGAAACTGGTACCCGATTCCTCGAATCGATGGCCTCCTTGATCAACTCACGGGGACCAAATACTTTAGTAAGATTGATCTGAAGTCTAGGTACCACCAGGTCCCGATAGAATAGTCAGATGTATGGAAGACCACCTTCAAGTCAAAGGAAGGCCTTTTTGAATGGTTGGTCATGCCCTTTGGTTTGAAAAATTCTCTAGCCACTTTCATGAGGATGATGGATGATATCTTGCGACCATTCACTAATACTTTTGTAGTGGTGTATCTGGATGACATTCTAGTTTACAACAAAAATTGGGTTGAACACTTGCAGCATATTCAGCAGGTTCTTTACACCCTGTGGCAGCACAAGATATATTCCAACTTGGAAAAATTCTCCTTCGGCATGGACAGGGTCCATTAACTAGGATACATCATTGATCAACATGGCATACATGTGGATCCAACTAAGATCCAAGTCATCTGTGACTGGCTAGCCCCAACAACACTCACTGAGCTTCAGAGCTTCTTGGGCCTTGGCAATTTCTACCGCAGGTTCATGTTGGGATTATCCCATATTGCATGGGCCCTCAACTAAATAAACAACGGTGGTGGTAAGG
The DNA here is from genome assembly GCA_009831015.1 of Picea engelmannii. Classification (NCBI taxonomy): domain Eukaryota; kingdom Viridiplantae; phylum Streptophyta; class Pinopsida; order Pinales; family Pinaceae; genus Picea; species Picea engelmannii. Next base: position 81,041 of record ML780967.1, read on the forward strand.
TGAAATTTGCATGGGGTTAGTCCCAACAACAAGCGTTCGATGATTTGAAGCAGCGCTTGTGCTAAGCCATAATACTTTCACTACTAGACCTGCAACATCCCTTAGAGATCAAGACAGATGCTTCAGACTATGTTGTGGGCATCGTTCTCACTTAGCACAGCCACCATGTGGCCTATCATAGTGAGACATTATTAGATACTGTCTGTAAGTACCCTACTTATGACAAAGAAATGTACTCCATTATGCAAGCCTACCGCCAATGGAGACATTACATTCTTGGGAAGGAGACAGTCATCCACATTGATTGTAAGCCACTGGAGTTCATGCAGACACAGGGAAGATTGTAGAATGACCGCCATCAAAAGTGGTCCACATACTTGCAGTAATTCCACCTCAACATCAAGTATAAAATATGAATCACCAATCACGTCACTGATTTCCTCAATAGGCCACCAGTCGTGGCACTCACCACAGTGCTAGACTCTTTCAACCATGAGACATTTGGATGGCCCCAACTCTATGAGATAGACCCTGACTTCGCCACCACCTACCAAATGTTGGGTGCAAACACAGTTGTCGATAATTTCCATCTTCAGTATGGGTTGTTGTGTTGTCTGGACCATATATGTTTTCCATCAAGTGAGTGAGAAAAGCTGATATGAGAAGCCAACTATAGTCAATTGGAAAGACACTTTGGCGTTGAAAAGACAGTCATGATGCTAGAGAAAAATTCCTACTGGCCAAAACTTTGACAGGAGGTCAACAAGTATATCACGTTCTGTACTGCCTACGCTATTGCCAAACTGACCACTAAGAAACAGGGCCTGTACACCCCTCTTCCTACTCCTAACAGTCCATGGGAATCCATCTCAATGTACCACATGTCGGGCCTCCCATCCACCAAGCGGGGAAATGACTGTGTTTTTGTGGTTGTTGATTGATTTTCTAAGATGACGATTTTGGTTGCCTGCAAGAAGAGCATCACAATAGAGGCCACTACCAATATCTTCTTTGAATGAGTTTGGGTACATTTTGGAATCCCACAAACCATTGTCTCAGATTGAGATAGTCGATTTCTTAGCAAATTCTAGTCAAGCCTCTGGTCACTGCTGGACACCAAGCTCACCAAATCCACGACCTTCCACCCCCATACAAATGACCAAAATGAGGTTGTAAATCGAATGATTGTGCATATCCTTCACATGTATAATTCAAATAAGCCTCTCACATGGGATGAGAGCCTTCCCTTTTTCCAACATAGCTATAATCGAGCTCTGCATAGCTCAACCGGCCACTGCCCCTTTCAGGTGGGGTTGGGATTCCAACCATTGGGTCCCATAGATGTTGGACTTCCCCTTGCGGTCACCTCGAATGACTCATCTCCTTATCCAACTGAAGTTGACAAAGCCACCCGGTTCATTGACTGGATCCATCACATCCTCCAACAGGTTCAGGATATCCTACAGAAGTCCAATGACAAGTAAAAATCACGTCATCATCAACATTGGGTGCCACATAAGTTTCAGGTGGGTGACAAAGTTTGGTTGCACTTGCAAAAAGAACGCCTTACGGGACCCCATCGAAAGCTTCACCCACTCCATTATGGGTCGTACACTATCACAAAGGCCATGGGGGATAATTCTTTTGATCTCAACATTCCTCCTTTCCTTGGCCTGAACCCAGTGTTCAACGTGGATCTCCTTCGCCCTTATTTCCCACCATTATTGGATACCTCAGAAGTAGCAGAACAACTGACACCAACAGAGCTCAACCCCAACTACATACAACATGAATCCAATGATCATATTGTGGACACACAGATCAAGAGCACTCGACCACAAAGGATCCATCTTTATTGAGTCGTCAAAGCAGGGTAGCTCCTACACCAAGGCAAGTGGATCACCTGGGGCCAATTTCAACATAAATTTCCTCATCTAATGGGGGACCTCAATTCAATGGAGACCATTGTTTCCTAAGGAGGGAGGATTGATCCAGATGGATATCAGTGGCCACCCACCTTTTCCAACTAGCTCAAAATAGTTTTCTGACAATTTTGGCAATTTACTATTTTTAGCAGTTTTAACTTTCAGGGCCATTTTGAGGGCCTAAATGAAGGTTTTTCGGGATGGAGATTCTCAATGTTAGTTGAAGGAATGATTAATCCCCCAAAATGAATCTCCTCAATGATACATTTTCATCTAAAAATGAAGAAAGACTTGTATTCTTGAAAATATTTGCAAGTTAAATTTATGTGTTAAAATGCAAATGGATCAACTTTGCAACACAACTTTAATAGGATTTACTCATTCAAGATGCATATAAACAGTAGCAAAATTAGTGAACAGAAAACACATAACACAACAAATGATAAAGGAGTTCACCCCTCTCTTGGGCTACATCTCCTGGTCCAGCTTCCAATGGATCATTTGTATTATTTTCTCAAAGTGCTCAAAAATGTGCTTTACAATGCTCAAAATGCCAAATAGACTGCTCCAATGGCTTCAAAACGTCCAAAAACCCCTAGCTAGGATTTTTCGGCACCTCGTTTGGCCAAAAATTGAAGAAGATAGGCTTCCTGGAAGTTCCCCCTTCAAGCTTGCTGTCTCTGCATCTACAAAACGCACCCTCTGTTGGCTCAACCTAGCCCACACACATTTTAAAGCATAAAAACTTGGCACCGGGCACAACCGCATGAACCATGCAAACTGTAGGACGGTTATGGGTGCAAGTAGCCCCTAACCATCAAGGGCAAGGTCATATGACCCATGTGACCGCGCGTTTTAAAAGTAAGGGCCATAACCATTTGAACCGAATTCAAACCAACACATACCCGTGCGTGCGTTCAATGGTCATATGGAAACAAACATGTGACCCTGGCCATAGCAAAGGGGCTATGTTAAAACATATGCCTCCGCCTGTGGTCATATTACAACACAACATATGACCGGGATTTAGTTTTAAATGTGCACGCAAAGGGTTTAAACCGTGGCCATATTACAATACACATAACCATGGGCTGGGGCTAGCCCCCAACCCGATCCCCCACCCATACATATAACATTTCAATTCAAATGTAATCTGCACCATATAGTGTTAAGAAACACTATGGTAGTGCATTGGTTGGTGGTCTTTGCCAAAGATTTGCATGCGGGTGGAGGTCACGGGGTCGATTCCAGTGGACTCCAAAGAAATTTTAAACCAATAAATAGGGGACACATGGCAGCCATTGATTGGGCCACATGGCAGCCATTGATTGGGCCACGTGTCACCATTCCATTCACTGCAAATAAGCCATGTCACCTGCCAACTATGAAAATAGTTGCCTACCACATGTCGTACGGCCTGCCACGTCAGCGTCCATACGGACTGTACGGAATGTACAGTCAGCAGCCTTTTTTTTTGCCTGTTTGCCATTTTGAACAGAACATGATATCTCTCGCTCCTGACGTCCGTTTGAACCCAAACGAGTTGCGTTGGGTTTGTAATGACGAGGCCTATGCTCTCATTCGATTTGAAGCAATTCCGAGCACTTTGAATTTTTGAGCAAAATTTGATCCCCTGATGACACCTCCCCATTGAAAAGTTTTTGGACCTCCAAAAGACTATTTTCAATCTATCTGAATATGAGGGTATAGTTCCCTCACTCTTCCAACCTCAATCCACTTGGCTTTGCTTGGATTTGTATCTTTAAGACCAACTCAAAGATACTCCACATTTCCTCGTTTTGAAGTTCGCATTCTCCTATCAAGGATGGTGTCTTCATGCAGTTCTGTAAGATATTCTAGAGAAAAATCATCTATAGAAGGAATCTGAACATGCTCTACTTGATCATCAATCAAAGGAGGCTCATACAATTTCAAATTCTCAACATTAACAACTGCATACATTTGCATATAAGGAGGCAAATCCAAACGGAAGGCATTGTTACCAATCTTGTCGATAATCTTGAAAGGACCATATTGAATTGGTTTGAGTTTTTTACCTTCTCCTTTAAGCCTCTCCTTACTGATTAAAGCCAAACTTCATCTCCAACTTGGAAACTATGATCAACACGATGCTTGTCATGTCTCGTCTTGTAATTGGCTTGACTCTTTTCCAACTTCTCTTGCACCATTTGACGTATCAACTGAATTTGTTCAATGAAATTTTCTGCCCTATCAATGTCATATTGACCATCGATAGCAATATCCTTCCCAAAGATAAAATCTAAAGGAGATTTGGGCAAATAGCCAAAACATGCTTCAAATGGCGACGTTTGAGTTGAAGAGTGCTTAGCTCGATTGTAAGAATGCTAAATGTAGTGTAAATGCTCATTCCAAAGTTTAGGATGCTTACTGCAATAAGCACAAAAAAGATGCACCACTGTTCGATTTACCACTTCTGTCTAATCATCTATTTGCAGATGAAAAGTTGTGCTCTTTTTTAGTTTGGTGTCCATGAGTGCCCATAAACTCGACCAAAAACTTCCAACAAATCGAGAATCCCGATCAGAAATAATGGATTTAGGCAATAAAAAATGCACCCAAACATTTTGAAAAAAACATTTGTGTCGTTTGTTCAGCTGTAACCTGCTTTGTACAAGGCATCGAAATACACATTTTTCTAAATCGATCAACCACAACATAAAGATAACCATGATTTCGTCTAGACATAGGTAAACCTCCTACAAAGTCGATGGAAATACTTTCCCAAGGACGGGAAGGAACCAGAAGTGGAGTATACAAACCCAACTTTCGATTGCTAGGTTTATTTGTGGCACATAACGAACATCCTCAAACATATCTTGAAACACTTTCATTCATTTTAGGCCAGTAGCAGTATCTTTGCAAATTATCCATTGTCTTGCCTACACCAAAATGATCATCAATAAGAGAAGAATGAGCTTCTCTTATAATGTTGATTCTTTCCCCCTGTGGAATACATAGCTTGCCAAGATGATACAAAATATTATCATGCACATGGTAATCCAATTCCTCAACATGGTTAGAATGACACAAAGCTTCATATACTTCTTTAAAATCAGT
>ML780967.1:97797-133543 GCA_009831015.1 Picea engelmannii
TGGACACTATATGAGCACGTGATTTTGGGGCCATCAAAAGCGGTTTGAAATCGCACCACTTTTGGGCCCACAATCCACCGCCTTCTACCATGTATCACTTTTGCCAAACCACGATTTCAATTGCAGGACCGCTCAATAATTTTATCGATCGAGCAGGTTGCATCCCTGCAATGAAACCTGGCCATTGATATGGACGTGGTCTATGATCTGGGCACACCTACTACATTTAGTTCTACTTCCAAGCTTAACAACCCGCCAACTTTAGAATCTGCCAAACTGTGCCCTAGTGGGGGGACACTACTTTTTGATGTTGAACATAACACCTCCTGGAGGATGATCTGACATGGCATCCTAACATCACCATGTTGATGTGTAAGGAAAGAGAAGGTGACAGGTGTCACTCGAAAATAGGCTAGTGGCATGTCTGAGAATGCTTGAAAAGAGTGCCACTTGTCAAAACCATAAGGGTGCCACCTGTCTGTGCTGACGACCACCATGCATTTGGCTCTCCAGGGCTCAGGGGCTAGCTCCTATTTACCTGCTCCTTCTTCAATGTGACTGAGGGCTGTGACCCTACGCAATTGCATGATTGTGGATGCAACCAAGTGTGGTTTGAAATAAAACCACTTTTTTCCCTGCAATTCACCATGAACCGCCATGCATCCCTTTCCCAAAACATGGGTTATGTTTGTGGCACGCCCTCAATATTTTAAAACCAGAGCTTCTTCCGACCCCGCAATTGAGTGTGACCACTGAAATAGTAATCTTGGATGAGGCTTCACAATCAACGACTCAAATTTTCCCTTTTCAAATCAATCGATCAGATCTTCTCCTTTTGAATCGACGGTTGAGATTTGTGTCACGATTCGAGATTCAAAATTTTCAAACCTCAGACCTCCTTTTCCTCTGAGAAAATCCTCTAGATCCATGGATCTGATGATGTGTGGACCTTGTTGATCAACAACCGAGATGTCTTCAAGTCTCCATACTGTAGAGAAATCAAATCTCAAACCTTGTTTTCCTTCAGTGCTTTTACCCGGAGCTAGTGATCTATTGATGTGTGTCCCCTTGAATCGAACGGTCGAGACTGAATTCAGACCTTTATCCAAAATTCATGGATTTATGCCACAGGTCCCTTGGATACTCCTTCAAGTAAATCCTCCACAACATTGGATCAGATGACACGTAGCTATCGCAGATCGACAACTGAAATCCCTTTGGGACTTTGGCCATCGGAAAAGTCAAATTTCAACCTCGTCTTCCTCCAAACAAAACCTCTGAAGCCAAGGATATGGTGATGTGTGGCTTCTCGTAGACTGACGGTTGAGATCCATTCAGTACTTTGGGCCTTCGACAACTTTAACACTCTGGGACTTTGACAACTTTAACACTGAGGGATCCACCTCCACGTGTCTTCTTTCTTTGGATCGCTTGGATCATTTTGGGAGTTTAGGCTTCGGATATTCAGGAACTTGGCATGTTTCTCATTTCAAAAATCCCGAAGCAAAACTCCCGAAGTGACAGATCTGATGACGCGTGCCTTCTTGATTCGGATGGTCGAGATCCATTTCGGGACCTTTAGCATTTTGAGGCTTCTGAATATGCTATTGCCAAGATCGACGACTCCTGTCAAATTGAGATCAACGGTCCATAACTACTTCGAGATTTTGGTCCTCGACTCTTTGGGAGTTTCACGCACTTCTTTCTTCGAAACTCCTGAAGCTCACTTCCTCAAACACTTGGATCAGATGCCACATGTCTCCCTCAAGATCAATGACTCATGCTCACTTCAATCCTTGAGACTTCAGAGCTTTTTCCCTAGTGCTATACTTCGTGCAATTTTTACATTCCGAAAGCCCATGAGCCACTGATATGAACTGCTCCTAGAATATGCACCACTGAAAGATTAAAATTGCCTACTGCTTTTAAGCCCAAAATGGCCTGCTTTGAATGTTTCACTTTGTGTCCATGGCTACAACCTACATGAACAAGGATTTGGATGACTGGTTGTGGGCTGGGGAATCAGGGTGCTTGAACAAAAAGTAGCAAACAAAAAATGAATTTAACAGTCGAAGGGGATAATTCAAGATCTGGCCTACGAAAAGGAGAGAGACAGGGAAAGGATACAAACTTAGGAATTCACAACAAAGAACACATACAACTCTAGACAACATTATGTGATAACATTTGGCTCCACATGGGATTGCATGCTCCCTGCGAGGTGCCAAGAACACACAACTCTAGTGCCTTAGCTATTGGGATATGGAGTCTAGCTCATACCTGTCGCTAAATAAAACAAGGAAATATGTAGACTATTCTACTAAAAAAAAAAAAAAAACACATGGGCTCAAGAAGGAGCTTATTTACATACAATCCTAGGCTAACTGAATTTTTACAAGGTGCTAGGTGAAAGAAAACTTCCACCATAGCTACCAAGACTGCCTGGTAATATAATTCTTCTCTTTACTACAGATGATAAAAAAAAAACTAGGGAGGTATGACAACAGAATGAGAACATGGCTTGGAACACTGTCCATACCCCCAAATGATGATAAGGTGAATAATTATGCAAGCTCCAATGCTTTTGGAAAACAGAGCTCCATATATAGCTCCACAGGGTCACAAAATTTATAATCAGGGGAGCTCAACTGGCAAGAATTTAATTCTTGTCCTTCATTCTAGCTCACCCATCATTTGATGTTCTCAGAGTGTACATGCAAGTGGAGAATTGATGCAGGTTGGCTAATACCAGGTGATATTTGCTCGTTTATAGGTTCTGGACAGGAGAAAAACTACCCACTTAGATCCTCCTTTACATGATGCTTTATGTCTTCTGCAGGTCCAGGATGGTTTATTTCCACCCAATTATTTTCCTTAATGAATAAAGGAAAAGGATCTATAGTTTTGTCTTGGAAATATTTCATGAAACCATACTCACCGGTGAGTATCGATGAAATAATTCCATTTGAAAATTTCAAAAAATCTGAAACATGCGAATCCATGTATATGGCCACAGGATCATGAATAACGTGACATAAATCTGGCTGCTTTAGAGGACCAGGCTGCTCCTCTGTAAATGCCTCTCTGCTTGCAAATAAATGACCTCCTTGTTCTTTCAAAACCAACCCGTGATCACCAACAATTGCAGTCTCTCCTTCATAAGAATGATCATAAGATAATGGTACATCAGGATTTAAAGAATCACAACTATGATAAGCCAAGAACATATAGTTATCTATGCAATCAACCACTACTTCATGCTCAAAATGTTCTGAAAACTGATCATAATATTGATATGCATTCCTGCCCATAGAAAAATCTACAACTATTGAAGGATCTGATTCCAAATGTGAATCACACCCACTTCCTCATTGTCATTCCAAATCTGAATTATACTCATTGTCTTCTTGCATGGAATCTGAAACATGCTGACAGTCTTCTTGCTCAGAATATGAAACATACTGACAATCTCCTTGCTTATGCACATGCAATTTTTCATGATATTCTTGCATACGAACCCCCTTGCTATCCCTGATGTTCTCTTCGACCTCTTCAGCATATTCAAACATGTGTCTTAAAGATGAATATTTCCTTTCTCTTAGGAGAAGGACAAGCTCTGAATGTTGAGCCATGACATACTACACCATGGAAACAGTCTCCGTGGGTCTAATCTCCACATGCATATTATGATAAACACTATAAAACCTCTTGTTGAAGACAACCAAGGCTTCCTCTTCCCCTCTCCTCAAGTCATTAAACTCAAACTAGTACTGATCAAGGGACTTGTTCTCACCCCAACACTTTAAGAAATCTTTGCATAGCTCGATCCAAGAACCAATAGAACCGACTCCAAAACATTTAAACCACACAAAAACATATCCAAACAAAGATTGTGAGAAAAACCTCATGGTAATATCATCATGATCAATCTCAAATTGATCAACAAATTTCTTAAAGGCCTGCAAGTGCCTCTCAGTTGTAACATGATCCTCTCCAGAAAATCGAGGAAGATACTCAAAAGAATAAAGAGGATAGGGATGCAGGTGATGTGGCAGCCTTAAAGGTTTAAACATATTGTCTCTAATATTAGCTTTAAAACTTATGGGCTAAATATGGGATTTAACAAGAATATGGGAAGGTTCAACAGTCATAATAGAAGGTAATGAACTTTTAGAAGACTGTGAATCATTTTCAACCCCCTCAAGGATACAAGGATGATCAACTTCAAGAGTAAATCCAATACAAATCTCACTTTTATGAATAGGCTGAGGTGAAGACACAAGATCAACATCTACAACACAAAAAGAGGGCATGTCTTCTTCTTCCAGGGATGGATAAATAAAGGAAGGCTTATTATCATCTGAATAGACAAAGAAGAGGATAATCCTTTTTATATGTAAAGGGAAAGAGAGAAATAAGTTGATGAAGAAAAATAGGATTTCATGAAGCAAGCTCATAAACTGATACCTGGTCTTCCCCTTCGGTATGGTCATCTTTCTATCAACATGATCCTCCCCAGTGGAGTCTTTGATTGTGGATTTGCCAGGTGAATTCTATGCAGACGGAATGTGTCTAGTCTTTGTTCACCATCAAAAGGCCAGATCTAATCCTTGTCGTTCTCCCAAGGATATTTTCAATCTGGGGCAATAGCTAAAGCCTTCTTGAGAAAGCTTTCATTTCTTGATAATCTTATCTGGGTCAGCTTTAGGTGTAACTAGAGGCAGTTGTGGAGTATACCTCGTGTGTCTGCCTTTCGGATCCATGGCTAAAATAGTGGAATTGCTAGGTGCAAGTTGCAATCTTTAAGTCACTGATACCTGATGCACCTTCAGAATCAAAATTTATTTGTCATTCTTACCCAGGGAAATGTCTTCAATTTGTTCCCCGACAACGACGCCAAGAATGTTAGCACTGAGAATCACCCCCAGGTTGCGGGAGGATATGCCCAGTACCCATCAGAGTTTTTGGTGGATGTTGGTTTTATATGAGTGGAGGTCAATGGACAAAACTCAATATATGAATGATGTTCAACACAGAACTAGACAAGAAATGCACAAGGAAGTGAGGGCCACATTAACTTCAGTCAGTGAATTGAGTTTAAGTGTGAGTAGAGGGAAGAATTAGTGAGAAAGTTGAACAAGACTGCTATGAGCATCAGACTTTCAAGTAGCTTGGAGAAGAAAAAATCAAACTCAAGATCACTCTTGAACTCAAGTTTCAGACACTGAAATATGTCCAAACAACATAGTCACAAAAAAAACATGATCAAACCTACTTCATAATGCAGCTACAACAACTCGACTAGATCCTCCATGCTCGAGCCATTCAATGTAAGAGGGAGAAAGATAACAAGGGAGATGACTAAAACTGGTCATGATACCACTGTAATCAAACCTACATTACAACAACATAACAACCCTCGACTAGATCCTCCATGCCCAAGTGTTTTAGCATAGTTTTTACAGAGAGATGAAAAGAAGCTGACTTATATTAACATGAAAGTCTCAAATTTGACACATAACCAGAGAATAGTTTTGGCATCAAAACATTACAAAATAGGGAGCTCTGCTCAACCAATTGATGACCTTAACAAAATATAAAAACTACTTATTTATACTCAAAATAGTCCCTGACTATCAGGAGTGTGATCTAATCACTACATTCAAAGCATTGCATTCGAGCAGTCTTCTATCAGACTGTGCATGTATCCCTCTGTCAGACACGAGCTCAGATTGGCATGGTTTTTGCAGGGAAATCTGTCCACAGGGGTTCCATAGATTTAAAGTTCAGTCTCCATGACCGGACCTTCCATGTCTTCCAATTATCGAGTGAGTCAAGGTTTCAACCACCAGTCCTTTCATTTATTAACTGAACCCTCAAGATCAGGACAAGGCTTAGTGCCTAGGGGGCGGCCACATGATTCTCTTAGATTGGAAACTATATGAGCACGTGATTGTGGGGCCGTCAAAAGTGGTTTGAATTCACACCGCTTTTGGGCCCGCAATCCACCGCCTTCTGCCATGTATCACTTTCGCCAAACCACAGTTTCAATTGCAGGACTGCTCAATAATTTTATCGATAGAGAAAGTTGTGTCCCCGCAATGAAGGATGGTCATTGATTTGGACATGGTCTGCGATCTGGGCACATCTACTAGGTTTAGCGCTACTTCCAAGCTTAACCGACCGCGAACTTTAGAATCTGCCAAACTGTTCTCTGGGGGGGACGCTACTTTTTGACGTTGAACAATAACACCTCCTGGAGGATTATCTGATGTGGCGGCCTGACATCACCATGATGATGTGTCAGGAAAGAGAAGGTGACAAGTGTCACTCAAAAAAGGGCTAGAGACATGTCTGAGAATTCTTGAAAAGAGTGCCACATGTCAAAACCATAAGGGTGCCACTTGTCTGTGCTGACGGCCACCACACATTTGTCTCTCCAGGACTCGGGGCATAGCTCCTATTTACCTAATCCTTCTTCAATGTGATGTAGGTATGTGACCCTATGAAATTGCACGATTTCAAGTGCAACTAAGGGTGGCTTGAAAGAAAACTGTTTTTGTCCCTGTAATTCACCATGAACTGCCACACATCCCTTTCCCAAAACAGTGGTTCTGATTGCGGCCCACCCTCAATATTTTAAAACCCGAGATTATTCCAAATCCACAATTGAGCGTGACCATCAAACTCATGATCCTAGATGAGGCTTCATGATCAACAGCTCAAATCTACCCTTTTGAAATCAATGGATCAGATATTCCCCTTTTGAATCGACGATTGAGATCTGTTTCACGATTCGGGCTTCAGAATTTTCAAACCTCAAACCTGCTTTTCTGATCCGGATTTATGTAGGAACACAATGGAATAAAAAAATACACATAAACATAGAGATGTAGCGGAAATAAGACTTCAATTCATTAATAACAAATGACTGAAATATGCTTACAGACAGAATGGAAATAAACTAGCTTGGGCACTGGTAGCTTATCTCTGAGAAGAGATGTGGCGGCTACTAGCCTCTGAACTATGTTACAATGAGGCTCGAATGCCTATTATTATTGAGAAACAATGGAAAACCCTAAACATCCAAATACCTAACCCTAGGAGATGAAACACCAAGACGATGGGCCCCGTTTGGGTAAGTTGGTACATCAACTTCTCGGGGACGTAACTTTGGCATACGATCTCCGTTTGACGTGTTCCATACCCCGTTAGAAAGATCTATCCGACTAAAAATTTTGGGTGAGAAACATCGATCTATGACCCATGTTGCTCCCCGCTTTCCCAAAAAACATTGTTTAAGGCCTCAAAACGGCTCCGGAAGTTCAGGACCCGAAAAACTGCTAAAAATAGTAGATTGTGCGAAAACTAAAAAACTGAAAGAAGCAATGGTGGGGGTCCAAGTGGAATAGGTGGGTGGCCACCAATATCCACCTGGATCATTCCTCCCCCCTTAGGAAGCAATGTTCCCCATTGCATTGAGTTCCTCCATGAGATGAGGAAACTTCTGCTGAACTTGATCCCTGGTGAGCCATTTGCCTTGGTGAAGGAGTTGGCCTGCTTTGACAACTCGATATAGTGGTATCCTTTGTTTTCGGGTGTGCTTGATCTGTGTATCCATGATCTGATCTATTCGGGCTTGTTCCATGCAGTCAGGATTTAACTCTGTTGGTGTGAGTTGTTCTGCCATGTCAGATGTGTCTAGTAGAGGTGGAAAGTAAGGCCGAAGGCGGTCCACATTGAACACTGGGTGCAGACCAAGGAATGGTGGAATAATGAGCTCAAAGGTATTTTCCCCTATAGCCTTGGTGAGGGTGTACGACCCATATCGGAGCAGACGAATCTTGCAGTGTGGTCCAGCGAGGCGCTCCTTTTGCAAATGCAGCCACACTATGTCACCCACCTAGAAGTTGTGTGGCACCCGATGTTGATCATGTCGCTGCTTGTACTTAGCATTGGCTCTGTCCAAGATGTCATGAACCTCTTGGCAGATGTGTTGAATGTGCTTTAAAAATGAAGTTGTTTGCCTTATCAACCTCAGACTGGACATGAGATGAATCTTCTTGAGCAGCCACAAATGGCATGGCTATGTCAATGGGACATAGTGGCTAGAATCCCAAGCCCACTTAAAAGGGGCTGTGGCTGGTTGAGCTATGGAGAGCCTAGTTGTAGTTGTGTTGTACAAAGGGGAGGCTCTCATCCCATGTGCGTGGATGCTTTAAATTGTACATGCGCAGAATGTGTACGATCATCCGGTTGACAACCTTTGTTTGGCCATCAGTTTGCAGATGGAAAGCTGTGGAATTGGTGAGCTTGGTGTCCAGCATCAACCAGAGGCTGGACCAAAATGTACTAAGGAACCTACTGTCCCGATCTGAGATGATAGACTGTGGGATCCCAAAGTGTACCCACACTCGTTCAAAGAAGAGTATAGTAGTGGCTTCTGCTGTGATATTCTTCTTGCAGGACATCATAATGGACATCTTCGAGAATCGGTCGACGACCACAAAAACACATAGAGATGGATTCCCACGATCGACTGGGGGTAGGAAGCGGAGTATAGAGGCCTTGCTTCTTGATGGTCGGTTTAGCAATGGCGCAAGCAGTGCAGGACTTGATGTACTTCCCGACATCTTGTCGAAGGTTCGGCCAATAGAAGTACTTTTGCAATACTGCCACGGTTTTCTTGACCCCGAAATGCCCAGCAACCCGACTATAGTGTGCCTCCCAAATCATCTTGGCACGCTCACTTGAAGGAACACAAAGGTGTCCCAGGTGACAAAGTAGGGCATCCTGGAGGTGAAAATTGGGAACTTTCTTACCCTCCAAGAGTGTATTATATGTGTGGCTGAATTCTAGATCACTTGTGTAGAGAAGCGGCCAATCGGAAGTCTCGTGCCCACAAGAGTTGAGCACAGTGGTTAGCGCCACGATGGGTGGTCGAATGAGGCAGTCTGCAACATTATTGGTGCTGCCTTTTTTGTACTTAATGTTCAAATGAAACTGTTGCAGGTATGTGGACCACTTTTGATGGTGATCATTCTGCAACTTCCCTTGTGTCTGTATGAATTGCAGGGGTCGGTGGTTTGTGTGGATGACCGTTTCCTTTCCCAAAATGTAATGCTTCCATTGCCGACAAGCTTGCACAATGGAATACATTTCTTTGTCATAAGTGGGATACTTTCAGACTGTGTCAGAAAGTGTCTCACTGTGATATGCCACTGGGTGCCCATGTTGACTAAGGACTTCCCCAATAGCATAGTCATAGGCATCTATCTCGATCTCAAATGGTTGTTTCAAGTCTGGTAATGTGAGAACTGGTGCAGAGTAGAGGCGATGCTTCAAATCCCGAACACCTTCTGCTGAGATTCAGACCAAAAGAATTTTTCTTTAGCTCCTCCCTTGGTGACTTGACTCAAGGGCCAAGTGATATGAGAGAATCCCAACACAAATCTGCAGTAGAAATTGGCAAGAGCTAAAAAGATGCGGAGCTCTGTTAGGGTGGTTGGGGCTAGACAATCTCGAATGTCTTGGATCTTTGTTGGATCCACATGCACCCCTTGCTCATCAATAATGTATCCCAGATACTGAACTTGGGTTATGCCAAAAGTGCATTTCTCCAAATTGGCACACAACTTGTGTTGTCGTAGTGTTTGGAGGACCTGTCAGATGTGGTGGAAATGCTCTTCCCAAGTCTGGCTGAAGATCAGAATGTCATCCAAGTACACCACTACAAATGAGTTGGTGAATGGCCGCATGATGTCATCCATTAGCCTCATGAAGGTTGCAGGGGCATTCGTCAACCCAAAAGGCATGACCAACCATTCAAAAAATCCCTCCTTGGATTTGAATGCAGTCTTCCACACATCAGAGGGTTTGATTGGTACCTCGTGATACCCAGACTTCAAGTCGATCTTGCTGAAATATTTCGCCCCCTTGAGTTGGTCTAGAAGGTCATCAATTTGTGGGATCGAGTACCTATTCCAGACAATGATCTTGTTCAATGCCCGATAATCAATGCAGAGTCTCCAAGTCCCATCCTTCTTCTGCACCAACACGATCGGGCTCCTACAGGGTGATGAACTTAGCCGGATGTGACCTTTCTGCAACAACTCCTGAATCTGCCTCTTTATTTTGTCATTCTCAAAGACAGAGTGCCGGTAGATGGGTCCATTGGGCAGCGACGCAACTGGGGCTAGATCGATGGGGTGCTTAACCTGGAAGTGTAGGGGCACCCCTGCGGGGGAGGTGAAGATGTCATCGTACTCCTCCATGACCTTATCCATCTATTGTTTTCATGCAATGGGGCTTTGTCTGGAGGTCATGGCCACAGTCTTCTTCTTTCCCTGAGGGTGGATCATCAGGAAAACAAATTTCCTGGTTTTGGAAATGAGCTTACTGCATTGTTTTGCAGTGACCAAAGAGATGGTGGTAGGCGGTGATATCTCCGGTATTCTATACAGCTTATTGCCCAAAGTGATAATAACAACACGAGGCCTGGACTCATACACAACATGTCGCTTCCACAAGTACGGTTGGCCTAATAATAAATCAGAAACATCAATAGGAGCAATGTCACATAATACCTCATCTGTGAAGGGCTTGATGCTATAGGGAAGGCGACATTGTTGACTGACATAGAGGTCTCGTCCTTGGTGCAACCACCCGATGGTGTATGGTTGTGGGTGTGTTGTGGTCGGTAAGCCCAGTCGCTTCACGACCTCTACCGAGATGAGGTTCTTCTAGCTCCCGTTGTCGACAATGAAATGCAACGGGGAACCCTTTACCCACATCTTGGAATGGAAGAGACGCTCTGCCTCCTCTGGATCTTCTGGTTCCTCCTTCTGGATATTCATGGTGGCAACAGTGGTGTTGGGCTCTGCATCGATAATTTGCTTCCCCCTGTCATTCCCCTTGTCAGGTTCTGATTCAGAGTTGAAGCATGCATCCGATTCAGAAGCCTTCAACTCGGCTACCAGTGACTGCTTGGCCCAACACTCACTTGTGTTATGAGTGGAGCTCTTATGGAACTCATACCACTTCCCCATGTCCTTTTTTGGCTTTGTGGTGTTGTTCTTTGCTTGTGGCTTTGGCGGGTTGTCCTGGGCTGCCCCACCTTGGCTTGGTCCTTTGTTCTGCGGTTTAGGGGTACCTTTCCCTTGCTTCTGATTTGCAGACCCAAAGTCTCGCTTCTTCTATTTGAACTTCTACTCAATATTGACAGCATATCGGTATGCCACACCAAGCAAGGAGATGTCGAGGAACTCCATTTCCTCTTGAATGTATGTGTGCAGACAACTGCGGTACTTTAACACCAAATTTTTCTTTGAATCTTGGATACCCAAATTTGTGCATAGGGTATGAAACAGATTTGTCATCTCATGCACATCTTGGTCCCTTTGCTGCTGCAGCGTAGTCCATTGTATGTATTTGTCCTCATAGCTCCCCATAGGATAATATTGTTCCTTGATGGTGTCTCGGAAAGAATTCCAAGTGGGTGCGGCCATGAACAGAGAGGGTTCTCCCTCGCTCTCTTACTCTGAGTAGGTTTCCCACCAGTCCTTGACATGGGGGGCGGCTTTGAGGAGTGTGAAAATAATCTTTTCTCGGTCGGAAAAGTCATGAACCGAGAAATATCCTTCTAACAGATTCAACCATCTATCTATGGCATCTGCATCTATTTGGCCCTCAAATATGGGAATGTCAAAGTTTACTTGTACCTTAAAAGGAGTGGCGCCTCCAGAGTGGTTGTTGGATGTCGATGCGCCGCCAGTGGGAATCCATTGAAAAATCTGGGCAAAGTTGTCCATCATCGCATTCCTTTTTTTCTCGAGGGCCTCCTCGAGCAACATTTTGATAGGATCTCCTGCTCCCTCATCTTTCTTTTCTTCCCCCATGGGCGGTCATCGGGGTTTGCGAGGTTGATCTTGCAAAGGTTCAACCAGATTGAGTCCCAACTCCTTATACTCCGACCTCGTTGGGGACATGCAAAGAAGGATCGAGAATGAGGAGACCGCTCTGATACCACTGATCTGGATTTATGTAGGAGCACAATGAAATACAAAAATACACATAAACATAGAGATGCAGTGGAAATAAGACTTCATTTCATTAATAACAAATGACTGAAATATGCTTACAGACAGAATGGAAATAAACTAGCTTGGGCACTGGTAGCTTATCTCTGAGAAGAGATGTGGCAACTACTAGCCTCTGAACTATGTTACAATGAGGCTTGAAGGCCTATTATTATTGAGAAACAATGGAAAACCCTAAACATCCAAAGATCTAACCCTAGGAGATGAAACGCTAAGACTTTGGGCCCCGTTTGGGAAAGTTGGTACATCAACTTCCCGGGGACGTAACTTTGGCATACGATCTTCGTTTGACGCGTTCCATACCTCTTTAGAAAGATCTATCTGAGGACTAAAAATTTTGGCTAAGAAACATTGATTTATAATCCATGTTGCTCCCTGTTTTCCCAAAAAACGTTGTTTAAGGCCTCAAAACGGCTCCAGAAGTTCAAGACCCGAAAAACTGCTAAAAGTAGTAAATTGTGCGAAAACTGAAAAACTGAAAGAAGCAATGGTGGGGGTCCAAGTGGAATAGGTGGGTGGCCACCAATATCCACCTGGATAATTTTCCTCCGAGAAAATCCCTCAGAGCCATGGATATGATGATGCGTAGCCCTTTCTGATCAATGGATAAGATACATTCGGGTCTTCGGACTCCGAAGAAATCAAATATCAAACCTCGTTTTCCTTCAGTGATTTTACCCAGAGCTGACAATCTATTGACGCGTGTCCTCTTGAATCAAATGACTGAGCCTGACTTTGGACCTTTATCTGGAATTCACAGATTTATGACACATGTCCCTTGGATCCTCCTTCAAGTAAATCCTCTGTACCATTGGATCAGATGATGTGTGGGTATCGAAGATCGACGAATGAAATCCCCTTGGGACTTCGGCCATCGAAAAAGTAAAATTTCAACCTCTTCTGCCTCCAAACAAAACCTCTGAAGCCAAGGATCTAGTGACACGTGGCTCCTTGAAAACCGGTAGCTAAGATCCATTTAGGACTTCAGGACTTCGGGCCTTTGACAACTTTAAAATTCTAGGATTTCGACAACGTTAACATTGAGGGATTCGCTTCCACGTGTCTTCTTTCTTTGGATGGCTCAGATCATTTCGGGAGTTTGGGCTTCGGATCTTCGAGAACTTGGCATGTTTCTCATTTCAAAACTCCTGAAGAAAAATTCTCGAAGTGACGGATCTGATGATGCGTGGCTTCTTGATTCGGACGACCGAGATCCATTTTGGGACCTTTACCATTTATGGGCTTCCGAAGATGCTACTTCCAAGATCGACGGCGCCTGTTGATTTGAGATCAATAGTCCATAACTACATCGGGAGTTTAGGCCACAACTCTTCAGGAGTTTCACGCACTTCTCACTTTGAAACTCCCAAAGCTCACTTCCCCAAACACTTGGATTGGATGCCACCTATCCTCCTTGATATCAATGACTCATGCTTGCTCTGGGCCTTGGGACTTCATAAATTTTTCCATGGTGCTATACTTCATGCAATTTTGACATTTTTAAATATCGTGAGCCACTGATATGAACTTCTCCTGGAATATCCACTACTGAAATATTAAAAATTCCTACTACTTGTAAGCCTGAAATGGCATACTTTGAATGTTGCACTTTATGTCCATGGCTGTGGCTTGCGTGAACAAGGATTTGGACAACTGGCTATGGGCTAGGAAAAAAGGGAGACTAGTGACTGGAAAAAGGAGACAAGTGTTCATCCTTGGAGAAAAACAGAGGGGCTTAGGGCCAAGACTTCCTTTGGGTAAGACATCAAGGGGAATCAAGGCACTCGAACAAAGAGGAGCAAACAAAAAACGACTTTAACAGTCAAAGGGGAAAATTCAAGATCTAGCTTGCGAAAAGGAGAGAGACAGGGAAAGGATACAGACTTAGGTATTCACAACAAAGAACACATATGACTCCAGACTACATTATGTGATAACACAACCCAACCTCGGTTGGGGGGCACCATCATATTATCATGGCTGTGGATTATTTTACTAAGTGGGTTGAGGCCATGCCTACTATTAAATCCGATGGTGAGACTGTAGTTCTTTTCGTATTCAATCAAATTATAGCTCGGTTTGGAATCCTGAAGGATATTGTCACTGATCATGGAAGTCACTTCTAGAATGACATGATGACAGAGTTAGCATAAAAACTGGGGTTTAAACATGATCATTCATCCCGCTACTATCCCCAAGAAAATGGACAAGTAGAGGCTGTGAATAAATCTCCAAAATCTATTTTTCCAAAAAATGTCAGGCATAGTAAATCTAACTGGCATGTGATGCTTTACCTTGCACTATGGGCATACCAAACCATGGTAAAGACTTCCACCAGTTTCTCACCATTTCATTTAGTCCACAAAGTGGAGTCAATTCTTCCTATTGAATGTGAAATCCCTTCCTTTAAGTTGGCGATCGAGATCCTACCTAACATGATTGATCTCAAAGAATGCCACGTACAATTAGAGAAACATCGATATGCCACTATAGCTATCGAGGAAAATAAACGACATGTTAAGTTCCAGTACGATAAGTCTGTATGACCCCTACATTACACTGAGGGCGACTTGGTTCTTCTTTATGACCAAGCTAAGGAACCTTTGGGGGAAGGAAAGTTCAATTCCTTGTGGCATGAACCTTACAGTGTGAGATGTGTCCTCAGAAAAGGACCCTATGAGTTAGAATATTATGAAGGGAATGTGTTGGATGAGCCTATAAATGAGATCTATCTTAAAAGGTGTTACGGTTGAGCCCTCAATATCGAGCACGACCTTTGTATACTAGTGTATATATTTTTCTCTCTTTATTCTTATGTGTCACCGACTTGCTTATTGAGTTTTCCGTTGGTTAGAATATGTCAACAAGATATTTGGTGTTCTTAGGATTCACGGACAGTGCTAGTTGTCATACTCGGAACATGGGTTCCACCGCTTGGGTTATCTATTCACCCAAGGGACAACTGGTGTCTTCAGGAGGCGCTTGTCTGTAGCCATCCACAAACAATGTGGTTGAGTATAGCACCATTATAGAGCTACTACCGACACCATTTCACATGGTTTTCGATATTTAGAAGTTCACTTGGATTCCCAGTTAGTGGTATGTCAATTAAATGTCAGGTATTAGATAAGAGATCCTACATTACTCTGATGATTCCTTTGGGTACAAATTTTGGAATGATATTTTGATTTTATTACTTATAATCATATACTTAGAAGTTCCAATCAAGTATATCATGCATATGTTAATTACATTTTAGATTGGAATTTGTCACATAACTAAGTAAGTAAAACACACATTCATACATTCATCCATTGTAATATATGCAAGTAAAGCTAAAGACCAAAATATTTTTTATATTTCATCCATTAAGTCCAAAAAATATGGTGTCATAGTACAAAATTGGGCTTATGGCCCTAAAATACATATACGACCAATACATTACATAACACTGACATCTATGCCTACGGTCTTGGATGTGTGTCATGATAAAACACTATGGTGTTTGCAATATTTTGGAAGAGTCTCACCCATGCACAGGGTACACCCACCACCTCCCACTGCATAGCCTCTGGCATATCCTCCAGCTGGACCATAGGAATCCTATGCGTCAGATGATATAAGTTGCCCTGCACATTATAAAGAACTCTCTCTATGTCCTCGTCTACCATCTCATCTCCTTGAACCCTGCACTGATGTTGTGGGTATACATATGTTCGTTGTGGAATTACGTCTACATAAAATAAATAAATGTTAATATATGACACCATACAAAAATTTTGCATTTTTTGTTTCCATTTATCAAATAAAAAACTACAAAAAAATGAAATATACAAAATCCAAATTCTTACTGATCTCTCCAAAGGCGGATCCTGGTGGAAAATGAATGTCACAATATCCTCGGTAGTCAATCCCCTCATAGGGATAGTCATCAATGGAAATGATTTGTCGTCGCCACCAGTCAAATAACTCATCATTGTAGGGGGTTGGCACCCTACCACCTCCCAACTGCCACATCACCTCGGTCCACAGTGACATAGCTGGATCGCGTAGATCATGTGGAAGAACTTCCACTCTAGGGATAAGAGATGGAACCCTCTTGAAGAAAAAACTACACAAAATGGATGATAACCAGAAGTTCCTCATCCTACTGAGTTTTCAATCAGTCAGCTAGCTCTAGATGTGGGCCAGTAGTGAGGTGCACCAATCGCATTGTTGATTAAGGATAGTTGTCATTGATTTCAACCCTTGAAGAAAGCCCCATAGCACAAAGGTGTGGGTAATGGACCCAATATTTTTTGATGTAAATATGACTCATTATTTCTTTTACATGTTTGATAAGAAGTAAATATGGATTAACTCCAAAGTGGTCCCGTTATGGTGAAAGCCCTCCTGGGAAGATGCTTTGTGGAGTAAGAGAACCCATGCTTAATTGTGGAATAATGAGATGAAGGACAATGAATTTTTCAGGGAAACTATCATATATGGATAGTTCTTGTCATGCCATTTCCATTGGTATGTGGAACGTCACATAACCCCTCACGATTAGAGAGTTATGGCCATGAGAAGTTGGAGACCCAAGGTTTGGGTAATGGACCCAAGTGTGTTTGATGGGTAACGGTATGAGTTATGATATATTTTTAGATAATAATATTCTATATGGATATTACATGTCATTCCATTTCTGGTGGTATGTGGAACGTCACATAACTCCTCACGGTTTGAGAGTTATGGCCTTACGAAGTTGGAGGACCCTCATATGTCATCTAGAAGCCCCAAAAGGTCAAAGCAGTCAAAGTGGTTTAAGAGATTTTAAAAGGTAAATAATAAATTGAAATAATGAGTGTATTATAATTCAAAGTGAATACAAAATAAATTGTTTCAATAATAAATTTAATGGAGAAATTAAAAGTGGGTTAACCCTAAAATAAGGAAAGTGGGGCCAAGTGACCTAGAAGATGTTTTTAAGGAAGATACTTGGAGAGTATAAATAAAAGGCAAGGCTCTCTCATTTTAGATACACTTGAGCATATTGAAAATCTATAGGTGTCTGAGGTAACCAAGGATATATAAGCCAAAATTCTGAGGTAAGGTGAATAAAAGAAGGTTGAAATGCAAGGAAAGATAAATTCTTTTGATGGTGCTTTCTAAGGTATGTTATTTACAGGTCATCTCACCATTTTCGCTATAAATTTTTGTATATAATGCTTTAGACTGTGAAATTGCTATTCCATTGAGAAAACATATCCAAGTATATGTGGTAAAAAATTTATCTTGTGGGTCATTGTATTTTTAGAGTTACTCTCCGTGGAAAATAGGGTTTGTGGCTAGTCATGAAACTAGTCAAAAAAAGGTGTTTCGGGTAAAAACATCATAACTTCTTCATAACAGATCAAAATTCAGTGAAAAAAAATATGTTGGTTAGGGTATAGTCTATAGTATTTTTTGTAATATTTTTATATCATTTCAACAAATATTCCATGTAGGGCATGCTCTATAAGGTCGCTCTCTAGAATAAGACAAATTTAACAAGGTATGTCATTTTTGCTAGAACTCCTTTTTGAGAGGTTCCAAGTAGTGACACTTGGAGGAATTGTATAAAACACACGGAACAACATTGTGTATCAGTTTCAGATATTTATACATTACTGGTACAAAGTTATGATTACTTCAAGTTAGGGTTGTTGACTAATCCAAAACTAGGCATGTGAGACTAGAGAAAAGTTTGATGAAAATGCTAGTCTCTTGTTGTTAAAGTTAAGGAAGGTTTGCAGGAATGTGATCATATACACCAGGTCTATTAAAGAGCTACAAATGAGATTTGGATGATGAAATTGATGAGGGATTTTGGTTGAGGTACATGTTGAGTACATGGTTGAGACAAGTAGTTGATGAGTTGGCACATACATGAGGTGTATAGTTGATGATGTTGGCACATATTGATGAGTCATAGTTGATGAGTAGTTGACACACATTATTGGTACATACTTGGTACATGGTTTGATGTACTTTTTTATGGTACAGGTTGATTACAGGTTGTTTGGTACAGGTTGGTGCATGGTTGATGCACTTGTTTATGGTACAAGTTGATTACAGGTTGAGGTACAGGTTGATGCATGGTTCAGATTTATTGGTACAGGTTTACAATGGTATATCTCACAGTGATAGTGTGACAGTGGTTCCATCATTCTACATCTACTTCAGGGTAGTTGGATGGGGCAAGGAAAGGTGGTTGTAGCCACATTCTAGTTGTAGCTGAAGAACATAGGGGGTTGTAGCCTCCTTCTGGTTGTAGCCAGAGAATTGGGGAGTTGGAGCTTCCTTCAGGTTGTATTATGAGAAACTAGGGGTTTGGAGCCTCCTTCTAGTTGCAGCTGGAAAACAAAGGAAGTTGGTGCTTCCAATGAATGTAATTCTTCAAGACATATAAGAAAAAACATTATGTGGTTTTCTCCCAATTTGGGTTTCCACGTAAAACATTGGTGTACTGTGTATGTGTATGATTGTTCATTTGTTCATTTCTTATTTACTCTGCAGTTATTGGATGATAATTCTTGATTAATATAACACTTGGATTATATGGTTAAAATTGATTAAATTGCTCTATTACTGATTCACCCCCCCTCTTAGTAATCCAACAAAACCATGGGTCTCAAGCACTCCACATAATATTATCGACCTAATAGGGAGTTGGCTCCCCACTTTCTCGATGTCTGCAATGCAGTAGGTGGAAATGTACTCCTCCATAGACCTCCCACTTCCATCCCCTTGAGCCTTGAGATTTACCACTTCACCTCAGTGAGACAACCTTGTGATAAAGTAGATATCATCCACCTCAATTCTCAATGATTTATGATCGAGATTGAAGGCCTCGGTTTTCGGATCCCAATAGTTTATCAATGTTTGAAGCAACCTCACTTGGGCCCTCATTCTTTTTATGGCCCAAAATTTATAGATCCCACATATTTGCAAAGATTTTTGGGCCCTCACATCCCTTTCTACTACAACATCAACCTCCTCATGCTTCCTCTCTCTCTCCACTCAATCACCATCCTGCAAAGGAAACATCAAATTTTGAGTCAATATTTATTAAAAAAATTATTCACAGAGTTGTACGTGGGATACAATTATAAAATTCACGTATAGGGATTCATATATGTGGGTAGGATTCACCTCGCCCACGTACATGAGGTCAAGTACACGACTCGATGAACTATATCTCGCGTACACCCTAGTTTCAAATTTATGACCTCTAAAACTAAAAAAATGAGAACTAAATCTAAAAATTAAACCATTGAAATGGAAGAGGACATGATGACACTTACTTGGTCCAGAGGGTTTCCAATTCTGTCGATCATAGCTCCCATAATTTTCACTAGAAGATCGTGGGTAAAATGGCCTCAAAAGCACTATGTGGGTGAAAAACTCAAATGATATGGTAAATTTATTGTTTTTTACTATTTGTAGAAAATTTTCATCCACTTTATATAGTTGTTACCCAATATTTCCTATATTTGAGACCATATGAACTAATTGAGAAATATAACACATGGTTTGAAGTGGTTTTATCGAGGGTTTCGTGGATTTCCAGTATTCTTTAGCTTGTTCATGCCTCCGACAGGTATATACCATCACTAGCATATAGGGTAGGTTTTCACCCCGCTTTGCATTTTTGCATCATCTTATGACCATGATTCATATGCCTGAGGTACAAACCCATTTTTTTAGAGACACAAAAGCTTCTCATTGTCACTAAAAGTGTCGTTATTAAATGTTAGAGACTTACCAAACATGGGTACCCTAGTTATAACACTTTTGTTATTTGGTGCCCATGCAGAAGTTACTCCATAGGTCTAGGAGTCCTTTATAGTACCAATGTGAATTTGCGTTCAAACCTCATTAATATTACTCAATCTCATTCTGACCCCTGCCAATGTGACTCTCGTCGAGTCTTAGTTAAGATATTTTCCAACTCTTTAAAAAATGAAAAGATTGTAGAGTTAACTTTTCATTTTCGCACTCGTTAAATGGCTTTGAAAGGACATATATTTTGGTATAAGTTCAACCCTTTTTTGGACCAAATGGACTACTTAAGAAAAATGAATACTCTAGTCATCATAGGCTAGAAGATTTCTCCTAGGTATTGTTTTATACTTTTTCGGGCCCAAGGGACTAAATCTATGAAAAATGACGCTACTCAAAGTTTCTGGTGTCAGGTTGTAATTGTATCCCATTATCTTGCTTACATTGTTGAGCCTAATGTCCGCTCCCTCTTTCTCATTATAATCCTTTTTCCAAAACAATTCTCAGCATTAACCAAACAATGCCTTCCATATATCCTTTGCAGCTTAACACCCTTCACCCGAAGAAAAAACATTCCCCCAAGTGTCCATACCCCACATGCATTCCCTTGCATTGAGCATAGGTATGTTCCACTTCTTGGAACTAATTTCCTACTCACGACACTTGTTTCCTCTTTTGTATCATAACATTTCCTCTACTATAAAAAAAACAAAAAAAACAAGGGTGGGAAGAGAATATTATCTCCTATCGACAATCGTCGTGTCACCTTTGAACATAGCACAAATTATTGAGTCTGTTTCATCCAAGGTTTGGGTTTAGCATGGCCTTAGGAAGTTGAACTAATTACTTAGAGTCTACAACTTCCACTAGTTATTCTTCCAGTCCTTATGGAGAGTTTGTTGATGCCTCCTGTGTCACAAAATTTGGTCCATGATCAGTGTTAAGTCTATGCTTCATGTGTCATACATCCATCTAATGCTCTTGTTGTGTCGACCATTCATCATAATTATTGACTTTACATGTCGACTATCCCTTTAAAAGTGAATCTCAGAATCCCATGAAGTTGTTGTCCTACCTTGCACCCTGGGACTACTTTCACCATTGGTTGGTGGCATTGAACCCAACATATGACATCTCTTCATTGGTCGTTGAATGGGGGTTTTCTATTGTGTTCGATGACAAGAAATATATTCACACATTGGGATTCGTGCAATGTCTTGGATTCCATTAGACCCTATTGGTGGTTTCCGCTCCTTTGATGACAGTTCTCATCATTAGTTTATAATCATAATATCTCTTTCGTATACTACTTGCATCTGGTGCACGTGAGATATGTGCATGGTCATTGGTTTGTGAACATCCTATTCATACGAGTTCTTCTTAATCATCAAGTTATTGCTTAGTACCATGTGCTAGAATAGATATCATCTTAGTACCTTAGTATCCTTTCTGATCCACATGGATATTGGTGGCCACCCACCTTTTCCAACTAGCTCAAAACAATTTTCTGACAATTTTGACAATTTACTATTTTTAGCAGTTTTAACTTCCGGGGCCATTTTGAGGGCCTAAATAAAGTTTTTTTGAGATCTAGATTATCATTGATATCGAAATTCATGATTAAGCCTCCAAAATGAATATCCTCGATGATACCTTTCCAACAGGCTATCACACGCCTAAAACGGAGATCGTATGCAAAAGTTATGACCTCGGGAAGTTGATGTACTAACTTACCCAAACAGGGCCCACATGACTTTTGGCGCTTCATCTCCTAGGGTTAGATTTTTGGATGTCTAGGGTTTTTTGAATTCTTTTTTATTGTAAAAAGGCCTTCAGAGCCTCATTGTAATCTTCTTCTTGTGAATGCACACAACCGTCACATCTCTTCTCAGAGATAAGCCGTCACTCTTCCAGCAAGCTTGTTTTCACTGCATTTTACAATTTCAGCTTATTTCATTATTGAATAGAAAACCAGTTTTACTATATCTCTTTTATTTTGTGTTAAGCACCTGTTAATAATCTGTATTCATTTTGTTTTGCTCATAAAATCTAGATCATTGGTATCAGAGCGGTCTGCTCCTTGTCGTCTTAATGCATTTCCACAACGAGGTCAGAGTACAAAGAGTTAGGTCTCGAGCTTGTTTCTCTTGAGGACAGAAGCTCTCACACGCCCAAGAGACCTCTCATGGTAGGAGAAAAGAAAGATGAAGATACAAGAGATCCTTTCAAACTATTGATTGAGGAATCCCTCACTCAATAGAGGAACGAGATGATGGATAGTTTTGCACAAATCCTTCGGCAGCTACCAACAGGCGACACATCTTCTTCGAACGGAGGCACCGCCCCCTTCAAGGTACAAATAAACTTCGATATTCCTATATTTGAAGGTTAGATAAACGCAGATGATGTAGACAAGTGGTTGAATCTACCAGAAGGGTATTTTTTTGTCCATAACTTTTCGAATAGAGAAAATATTAATTTTGTGCTCCTCAAAGTCGTTCCTCGTGTCAAAGATTTTTAGGAAACTTTCTGTGAGAAAAAGGAAATAGAGGAACCCTCATTATTTTTAGTCACGACCACCTAGGAATCCTTCAGGGATGTTATTAATGAACAATACTACCATGTCTGAATTTATGACGACCTGTATACCAAATGGACCACACTGCGGCAAGAAAGAGACCAAGCAGTACCATATTTCACAAATATCTTCCATACCTTGCGCACCAAGCTGGGTATCAAATATTTAGAGCGACATTTGGTGCTCAAGTATCGCAGTGCTCTGCATAGATACATCCAGACTAAAATGGAATTTCTGGACATCTCATCCTTGGGTGCGACCTACTGATATGCCATCAAAATCGAGCAGAAGCTCAAACAAAAGACGCGGCAATTTGGGCCTGGGAACCCCTCACAACAAAATCCAAGAAAGGGCAGCCCCAACCCATAGAACAAAGGATAGAGCAAATATGGATAGTATCAGGACAACCAGTCCAAGTCGCAAGTAAAGAAGGACACTGAAAAGACAAAGAAAGATACCGGGAAGTGTTGCGACTTCCATAAAATCCCTTGGCATAACACTGCTGACTATCACTCAAAGAAGTCGCTAGTGGCCGAAGTGAAAGCCTCTGAATCAGATGCGGATTCTGACTCTGAGACAAAACTAGAAAGGGGTAGATGGATCATTGACGCGGAACCTAGTGCCACCATTTCTACCACCAAGCTCCAGCCTGGTGAACCAGACAAGCCAGAAGAAGGAGAGTGCCTCTTCCATTCACAGATGTGGGTAAAATGCATCGTGCTACACTTCATCATTGATAGAGGTAGCCAGAAGAACCTCATCTCAACATAGGTCATCAAGCGATTGGCCCTGCCAATAATGTCGCACCCAAAACCCTACACCATTGGATGGCTCTACCAAGGAAGCGGTCTCCACGTTAGCCAATAGTGTCGACTGTCGTACGACATCAAGCCCGTAAAAGATGAGGTATTGTGTGATGTTGCTCCTCTCAAAGTTTTTGATGTTCTTTTGGGCTAACCTTATTTATGGAAACATCATGTTGTATATGAGTCTAGGCCTCGTAGTGTTATTATTATTTTGAACATGAAATTGTACAGGATACCTGAGGCAGTCCCACCTAGTGTTATTTCTTTGATCTCTGCTAAAAAATGTAGCAAGGTCATATCTCAGACGGGGAAGTTTGTCTTCTTCATGATTCTCTCTCAGAATAAGAGAAAGATCACAACCACATCCAGGGTCTCTACGTTTGACCTCTCCACACAGTAGAAGCAAGTAGATAAGGTCATGGAAGAATACTTGGATATATTCTCCTCACTTATAGGGGTACCTCTGCACTGCCAGGTCAAGCACCCCATCGATCTGACCCCTGGTGCACCACTGCCCAATGGGCCATTCTATCGTCGCTCTTTGTTAGAGAATGAGGATATCAAGCGATAGATTCAAGAACCGCTCCACAAGGGGCACATCCATCCCATCTCATCAACTTGCGGGAGCCCAATCGTGTTGGTACAGAAGAAAGATGGAACCTGGGGACTCTGTATTGATTACCGGGCTCTGAATAAAATCACAGTCAGAAACCAGTACCCGATTCCCCGAATCGACAACCTCCTTGATCAAATCACGGGGGCCAAATACTTTAGTAAGATTGATCTGAAGTCTGGCTACCACTAGATCCCGATAGAATAGACAAATGTATGGAAGACCACCTTCAAGTTAAAGAAAGGCCTTTTTGAATGGTTGGTCATGCCCTTTGGTTTAACAAATGCTCCAACCACTTTCATGAGGATGATGGACAATATCCTACGACCATTCACCAATACTTTTGTAGTGGTGTATCTGGATGACATTCTAATTTACATCAAGACTTGGGCTGAACACTTGCAGCATATTTAGTAGGTTATGCACACCCTGCGATAGCACAAGCTATACACCAACTTGGAAAAATGATCCTTCAGCATGGACAGGTTCCATTACCTGGGCTACATCATTGATCAGCATGGTGCACATGTGGATCCAGCCAAGAGCCAAGTAATCCGTGACTGGTCATCCCCAACAACACTCACTAAGCTTTAGAGCTTCTTGGGCCTTACCAATTTCTACCACAGGTTCGTGTTGGGATTCTCCCATCTTCCATGGGCCCTCAACCAAATAAACAGGGGTGGTGGTAAGGTGAAATTTGCATTGGGACGGTCCCAACAACAAGCGTTCGATGATTTGAAGCAGCGCTTGTGCTTAGCCCCAATACTTTCACTACCAGACATGAAACATCCCTTTGAGATCAAGACAAATGCTTCAGACTATGTTGTGGGCGTTGTTCTCACTCTGCACAACCACCTTGTGGCCTAACATAGTAAGACATTGTTAGATAATGTCTGTAAGTACCCTACTTACGACAAATAAATGTACTCCATTATGCAAGCCTCCCGCCAGTGGAGACATTAAATTCTTGGGAAGGAGACAATCATCCACACTGATCATAAGCCACTGTAGTTCATGCAGATACAGGGAAAATTGCAGAATGACCACCATCAAAAGAAGTCCACATACTTGTAGCAATTCCACCTCAACATCAAGTATAAAACAAGAAGCACCAATCACGTCCCTGATTTCCTCAGCAGACCACCAGTTGTGGCACTCACCACGGCACTAGACTCTCACGGCCATGAGACATCTGGATGGCCCCAACTCTATAAGACAGAGCCTGACTTCGCCACCACCTACCAAATGTTGGGTGCAAACGCAGTTGTCGATAATTTCCATCTTCAGGATGGATTGTTGTGTCGTCTGGTCCATATATGTGTTCCATCAAGTGAGCGAGCGAAGATAATATGGGAATCCCACTACAGTCGGGTGGTAGGACACTTCAGTGTCGAAAAGACAGTGGTGATGCTACAAAAACATTTCTATTGGATGAAACTTCGAGAGGAGGTCAGCAAGTATATCAGGTCCTGCACTGCCTGCGTTATTGCCAAACCGACCACTAAGAAACATGGCTTGTACACCTGACTTCCTACTCCTAAAAGGCCATGGGAATCCATCTCAATGGACAACATGTCAAGCCTCCCATCCACCAAGCGGGGAAATGACTGTGTTTTTTTGGTTGTTGATCTCTTTTCTAAGATGGCGATTCTGGTTGCTTGCAAGAAGAGCATCACAACAGAGGCCACTGCCAAGCTCTTCTTTGAATGAGTCTGGGTACATTTTGGAATCCCACAAACTATTGTCTCTGATCGGGATAATCAATTTCTCAGCACATTCTAGTTGAGCCTCTAGTCACTGCTGGACACCAAGCTCACCAAATCCACGACCTTCCACCCCCAGACAGATGGCCAAACCGAGGTTGTAAATCGAATGATTGTGCATATCCTTCGCATGTATAATTCAAAGCACCCTTGCACATGGGATGAGAGCCTTCCCTATGTCTAGCATAGCTACAACCAAGCCCTGCATAGCTCAACCGGCCACAACCCCTTTTAGGTGGGGCTGGCATTCCAACCATTGGGTCCCATAGATGTTGCACTTCCCCTTGCGGTCACCTCGACTGACTCATCTCCTACTCCAACTGAAGTTGAAAAATCCACCCAGTTCATTGAGCGGATCCAGCACATCCACCAACAGGTTTAGGATATCATACAGAATTCCAATGACAAGTACAAACAACGCTATGATCAACATCAGG
Source organism: Picea engelmannii (assembly GCA_009831015.1). Classification (NCBI taxonomy): domain Eukaryota; kingdom Viridiplantae; phylum Streptophyta; class Pinopsida; order Pinales; family Pinaceae; genus Picea; species Picea engelmannii. The sequence continues at coordinate 123,896 of ML780967.1, forward strand.
TGCCACATAATCAGGTGGGCGACAAACTTTGGTTGCACTTGCAGAAAGAACGCCTTATGGGACCCCATCAGAAGCTTCACCCACTTTGTTATGGGTCATACACTATCACCAAGGCCATGGGGGATAATTCTTTTGAGCTCAACATTCCTCCTTTCCTTGGCCTGCACCTAGTGTTCAACATGGATCTCCTTTGCCCTTATTTCCCACCATTATTGGACACCTCATAAATAGCAGAAAAACTAACACCAATAGAGCTCAACCCTGACTGCATACAATAGGCATCTAATGATCATATTTTGGACACAAAAATCAAGGGCACTTGACAACAAATGATCCATCTTTATCGAGTCGTCAAAGCAGGGTAGCTCATGCACTAAGGCAAGTGGCTCACCCGGGGCCAAATTCAGCAGAAATTTCCTCATCTAATGGGGGACCTCAATGCAATGGATACCATTACTTCCTAAGGAGGGAGGATTGATCTAGATGGATATCGGTGGCCACCCACCTTTTCCAACTGGCTCAAAACAGTTTTCTGACAATTTTGGCAATTTACTATTTTTAGCAGTTTTAACTTTTGGGGCTATTTTGAGGGCCTAATTGAAGGTTTTTCGGGATCGATATTCTCAATTATAGCCAAAGAATTATTAAGCTCCCAAAATTAATCTCCTCAACGATACCTTTCCAATGGGCTATAACACGCCTAAAACAGAGATCGCATGCAAAAGTTACGACCCCGGGAAGTTGATGTACTAACTTACCCAAATGGGGCCCACATGACTTTTGGCACTTCATCTCCTAGGGTTAGGTTTTTGGATGTTTAGGGTTTTTGGCATTCTTGTTTATTGTAAAAAGGCCTTCAGATCCTCATTGTCATCTTCTTCTTGCGAATGCGCACAGCCATCACATCTCTTCTCAGAGATAAGCTGCCACCATTCCAGCAAGCTTGTTTTCGCTGCATTTTACAGTTTCAACTTATTTCGTTATTGAATAGAAAACCAATTTTACTGTATCTCTGTTATCTGGATCACTTTCAGCGAGTCTCCTTCCATCGAATTCATCTCATCTATTCTGGAATTGAGATATAGAGTCATAAGAGTACCTAGAGGCTTGCAATCATCAGTGGCAGTTTCTCCCGCCATCGAAAATTGGGAATACATAAATATCCCCTGATCAATGGAGTATTCAAGTGTTCGAACTCAACACCTCTATTCACACTTGTGGAATGTACTTGGTACCTTCTTTTATTATCGATGGGTTGTCTCGCGTTTGTTAATGGTATACCTCAATGACATGTAATCAAATGAAGCCTCATTATGTTCGACTTCAACTCCTTTATTCACATGATGTAGACTTGCACCTTCGATGGATAATATACAAGACCTTCAGTTCATAGTAGCATCATCCCATATCCGTTGTTGTTTCTCATCGAAATAATACCTATATGACTTCAGTGATCATGAAAGATCGAATTGTGCTCCATTCTATACAAATATCTTCAGTTGATTTTGAGACTGGACTCCACTGTGTCTTTTTTGTGAATATGACATCCTATGGCATATGCCTACTTTGTTTTTCCTATTCATGGCCATGAACAACTATTTATTATATATCCACATGGATCTGCATTGTAATCCAAATTGGCAGTCATGCATACAGAGTCAATATGAATTGTAATATTCTCACGGGTGACTCTTTCTTCCAGCGGGGTCCTCACTATTCTACTTATGGGAATTATAATGTATTTCAGCCATCGCGATTGTTTCTCTAACCTCACACATTAGGGGGCATCTACTATATAAAAATTTTCCACACTCCATGCATCTTGCTTTGATGTCCTTCCCTTTCCCTGTGTAGACTCAAATTCCCCATTTTGCTCATTCCAAAGCCAAAAATTCAAAATTTTGTACATATACGGGAGTCACGGTTAGACAATTCACATATATGCAAGTTTATGCATTACATCTCACGTACATCGGGTTTTGTTCTCAAAAATTAAAAATATTTCGGGTTTTCGTTCCATGTCACAAGATCCATGATCCTTGACTTTCCACATACTGAAAATGCTTCGAATCGACCCTTCAAGTCCATTTGAAAGCTATAAATTGAGCCATATACAATCCTTGAGCAGGAATCAAAATAGAGAGCAAAGACACTCTGGAGAAATTTCACTTCTTATTGACTCTGCATCCCTTTCTCGAAATTTTGAACTTCTTTTGTTCATCCCCCAAGCTCTTCCTATCTTGAGAAGGAGAAATTCAATTAATCCTACTACTTGTGAGCTTTCCTTTGTGGAGGATTGAAGTGTTGAAGGCCCATGTGGAGGGATTTGGTTTCTCAGTTCTGATATGTGTCATTACAGAAGTTCATCACCTATGTACTTCTGTTGATTACATTAATAGAAATATTTTTTTCTCGTCCAATTATATGTTGCAAATATTTGTATTACTTCCATGAGAATATTTTTTATACATGTTAGTGGATTATGCCAATTTATATGCTAACATTTTAGACAATTTCCATATGCTTGTGTATCTTGGTTGTTGAGAACAAGTTGTAGGTATCAAGCATTGGATCATGAGCTCACCCAAGGTCTTCTTCGGACGCCGGAACGAGGTAGGCTTCTAGCCTTCCTTTGTTAACATTTCCATTTGTCTAGCATACTTGAGATTATAGTTGATTTATGAGTATCATTCTATCTGTTGTGGTCTATCCCAAACCATAGAGAGAATTTCCACGTAACAAGACTTTAGCACTTATGTGAAGGGGGTCTGATACACCAATTGGTGTTTGGCTTGGCTGTGACCTTAAAATTAGATTTAGATTATTATTATAGAGCTTGAGTGGACCTCATAATGGTTAAGAACATGTGTTTCCTCATAAACTTTACAAGTCAAAGAGGTCCCTTGTCCCACAAACAAAAAGGGGTTTCATACACCAATTTAATGTCTATTGTAACCTTAAAATTAAATTATTATTAGTAATAATATTATATATAGTGTATTGCAACATAAATCTAATTTTAAAAAAATTGAATAAAAGAAAATATATTTACAATTTATATTTATTATTAAATTAATTATATTTATTATTAAGTCAAATTTCACATATATAATATTTTAGAATCTTAAATTGATAGATTATTAATACAGGGGAAGGTAAATTGAATAACTAAAACGTCATAAATCTTTTGTTTAACCAGCAAAGATGAATGTGAAATTTCAGCACTGATTCCCAGTTTCAATACTCGTAGTTTCCAAGGCACCATGAGATTAAACATTTATTGTTGTGTGGTGTAGTCTGTGAGTCTCTCGAGCTTGTGATTGCTCCAATGCCTCTCTGCTCAAAAGGCAATTCTCTTCTGTAATCTGAGCATGATGATGTGAAAAAAATGTTGAAATTGGTCAATATCTGCCAGTTTTTGCTCCCACTTGAACCCTGAACTCGTTCAAGTGTTTTTTCCTGAGCCGATACCTGTTGTTGGAGCCGAGACCTCCTTGCAGATTCTCTGTTGGACAGCATCCTTCTCTTCTTCCTCACGTTTATCACTTGCTGGTCATTTGCTTCATCAGAGGCTGAATTGCTCTGACAGTTTGAGATGGCCTCCCAATTGCCTCCAAGAGAATTCAATGAATCTTGAGTGGGGCACCTATTCTCCACAGACATGGGCATTGATATCTTTGTGGACACTGCAGCTTTTGCCCCAGGAGCACCCAGATTGGCAGAAAGATTCATACTGTTGTAATGGGTGCGGCCCATATCATATATTTCTCTGCTGAATTGTGCTGGATGGATTGGAACTACAGAGTTTTTGTGGATGCCCATTTGGTTTTAATGACAAATAAGCATCTGATTTGACTGCAACCTTCTTAAAGAGAGAAAAACAGGGACAAATCTTTCAGATTCTGGCCCGATAATCATTTTGTCTGTTCCAAAATATGAAAATGCTACAGCTGTTGCTGTTTCTAACTCCATTACAGCTCCTTTTTCTGCCTGTAAAGAACCAATTTGGATTGGAGATGGCACAATATACGTAATTCACCAGGTAAGGTACTAAGACCTGAAATAATTGCAAAGACAAAAGTTCAGGAGTTTTGCATGGAAAGCCAAAAGATACAGTACTAGTAGTTAGCAACAATGGTGAAAATTGAGAAAAGGCTTATACCATAGAGCCAAAAGCATATACATCAATGGAACATAAGCACTATGTGGAAGAACTTCTGAAGGATAGTGAGCATAGGTGGGATATTTGTTTGTAAACTAATCTGTGGCTGCCAAATTCATATACCCTCTACTTAGAGACCAGTTGACTGTATCAATGACAGCCACAACACAGAGGTCTACTGAAATGGTAGTTTTCAAGTAACTTCCCTATATTGCACTATCAAACAGAATTAAACCAGCCCTGCTGAGGACCCTTGGATGCAACTAGTAACCAGTGCAGGCCTCCAAGAGATGCTCAATCATGGAGCTTTACTTAAGCTCAGAGTTTGTCCAATTCAAAATGAAAAAATCAAGATATAATTCAAAGTAAGCCAAATTGTTACAGAGAGAAAAGCAACAAGGGACACACAGAAAGGATGAAGTCTTCAAATGAGACAAATGGATAATTCACAACAGAGCTCTATACATTGAAAAGAGGACAGCCTCTAGTGCACATAAATATTGAAGTAAGAGTATTTTATTTGGACAGGAGCTATATCTTTCCTGGAAATGTATGAAGATTATTTATAATCTTCAAATTTTTAATCATTTCTCCTGAAATAAAGAATAATGTTCGTTTTCAATTTTATATTTATTTTGAACTATATTAAAGAAATAACCAAGTGAAGAATATTGGCCCTTCAAATATTCTATAATCAAAATTCTATAATCAATCACTGCCATTGTTGGTTTTAAGACGAGTCATGTAGCATTAAAAAAAAAGTTCTTGTCTAAAATTTATGTAGTCTAAACTTTTAAATTTTTTATCTTTTTCAGGTATCTTTTCAGTTCCAATGGGTTTTGCTTAAAATCCTGCCAAACATTAAAAAAAATTTGAAATTGCACATTACAGACAGAATCTTTTAACTTTTGTTAATTAAAGGTACAATGTACATAAACGTAAGATTTATTTTTCTTTTTACTTTTGTTGGGTGCATGTACTTACAATACGTCTATGAGGTAGCTTCCTTAAAGAGGACGCGCACATCCCATCAATGCATGTCTCTGTCTCACTGTTGTCTACGTCATTTCGTTGCAGGTGCGCCTTCTCGTCGGTTGCACGTGATACAAGAAACATATTATTAAATTACTAGATACAACAAAGGAAACAAAAGCATAGTGGTACATGCACCACCCATTATTTATTAGTCCCTGCCTTCAGCAGGACTATAGCAATGAGCCGGTCATTGACCGACTATTAATTTTATGTTTGATTCAATTTTTTTCTACATTTACAATGTTGAACTTAGTGAAATCTCGGTAGTTTTTTAATTAAAATTAAAATAAATTAAAAAACTTTATTTTTCTGTTTTTTCATTGGCTTTCCACTTTAAAGTATTATTAGTAGCATATCCTACACTCCTCTAGATTTGAACATGTAACTTCTTATGAGAAAACACATGTTCTTAACCATTAGACCCACAAAGGATGTATATATATAAGCAAGGTATATATAATGAGAGTTTAAATGATTATTGATAAATCATTTAAGATATGGTGTTGTTTAAGTGTTTTAAGTTTTTTTTTTTTTTTTTTTTTATAGTTGACATAAATAAATTTGGAAGAAATAGCATTTTTTTGTTGTTTAAATTGATTTTTAAATGTATAAATGGATTCAACATACTAAAAACCCCTTGGAGAACTCGGATTATATAGTTTTAACCGCTCAAATAATCCAAGAGTAAGTTCTCCCCATATTACACCCAAGAGTAAATAGAAAATATCCCATAAAATGTTTTTCCTTAGTTTAAACATCTAACTTTTGGCAGTTTTCGAGAGATTTTTTTGTTTGATTTTGCTTAAAATCCGGTGAGGAATGGTTGGATCTGCATATTTGAATGACTAAGTTTGTATAATCCAAGTGCCTCAGAGGTTTTTCAACACGCTAAATTCATTTATACATTCAAAAATACAATTTTAACAACATAACATAGCGATTTTGTTCAAATTTACATCACCAAATTCCAATCAAAAAAATAAAAAAGTAAAATGTTTAACCAAAACAAAATGTTTAGAACACAGCTTAACCAAGTAATAAATAATATTTTCTTAAAAACGTGATCACGAGTGTAATCACGTGTAACGTTACCAAGAACTTATATCTCATTATTGTTTGCATTGCTTAATCGAGGGGTGAAATCCAATTTTTGTTGTCTACGGTAGGTGAAATCCATTTTCTTCTTCTAGATGTAAAATAACCTCCCTATACTCATGGCTCATTGATTTCCTTTAGAATTGCCATTAAAAAAACAAAAACAAGTACTTGTTGTTCATTGATTTCCTTTAGAATTATTATCAAAAGAAACATGTTTATCTTATTCAATTATTAAAGGTTTTATTTTTTTTCCTAAGAAGTTTTTAATTTGGAACCGGAGAGAGGGCTTAGTATAAACATTTTATGTTTAGAATATTAGACTAGTCTTAGAGAGAGCCTTGGAAGACATGTAGAATACCTTCACTAAGGACCCACTAACTTGTTCTTAAGAAGTGTAATGGATGGTTTCATCAACAATGTTACCCTTTGTGTGAAGGCCTCTTCAATAAGGCTTTGAGCAAATTGGACAATTTGTGATTTACAAGTGGGTTCGTCACAGATATTTTAGGACTTTAGGAATTTTGGAAGAGCTTCTAGGTTTTCCCCAACTCCCCAACTAACATTGCTTTTCAAAACTAGCTAGGTAATTTTTCTTCAAAGGCACAAGCATTTGCTTCCACTCTTTTGGAGAAAAAAAATTCTATTTGCAGCTCAAGGGTGGAAATTGGCCAAAGTCTATGAGTAATCATGTAGTGTAGTAAAACATGAAGAAAGGTTTCATCTGCTCCCTTGCACATAACAAACATGAAAGGGCATTGTATCTTGCATTTACTTAAATTATCGCTAGTGAGGTTCTTATTTTGGACCAATAGCCAACATAAAAAAATTAGTTTTGGAAAACTATCTCTTAACCAAAAAAAAAATTGTATTAGGGAGGTGAGGGGTGATTTTTCTAAGAGAGAAAACATGTGCCTCCCCCTTTGATAATGTACTTCTATCCTTTTGGATCCAAGGCTGTGTCATCTTCTTATCATTGATTGAAAATATCCAAAGCATCAAGAAGTTAGGTTAGGGTTGTCCAATCCTCTGATAGTTCATCAGGAGTTGATAATGAAGCCCATTTGATCCACCATTGGCCTTTTGATCCCCCTCCCCCATACCTAAATATCTTCTAGAAAGGAAATCCATTGATTTAGTAACCAAGGAATAATTCAACCTATTGTAGGATGGTGAGAAAGAAGGTTATTTCCCATACTGTTGGAACAAATAAAGAGATCCACTCTTCATTATCGAATCTCCATGACAACTACTAATAAGAAACAACCTACCTACAAATCAAATCAAATATAGGGCCAAGACACAAATTCTTGTTGTTGATCTAAAGAAAAGATAGAAGCAAGAGAAAACCCAAAAATTAGAGTAAATCAGAACAACTTACTCACTTTATTAATGAGCCAAATGCCCTTCTTATAGGATGACATAGTTCTACATGTATAAAACTCTAATCTAAGGATGCATGCCACTTAAAGACTAGGAGATAATATCATATGCAGATGTACATAACACAAGGTTGGAAAGTGATGCCCTAGCCAACTAACCCACATAGCAATTAACTAACTAATTCCAAATGTCCCTAGAAGGTTGCACCTTCAAGGGGGTAGCACCCCTCCTTCTTCGGGTTGTGTGACACCCTCCTCTATCCTAACCCTTTAATGGGTGTTGTAAGTTTCCTATGTAATCTATCATATTTCTATATGTACTACATTTTTTTTTAAATGTGAAAAGATTTTCCATAACACTAGTCCAATGTACAATTTTTTTGGTGTGATTTGCTACTATAAAAATGTATTTTAAGCATAAGGATTTAAATATTTCAAGATAGTTTCCAAGCATAACATTTAGCAAATAAGTCCCTACGGAAAATAACATTTAAATAGAAGATTAAACTCAAGTACTTATAAGTTTATCTACAACAATTTACAACAATTTATTCAACATTCGATAATAAGATTCATGAAGTGATAAGGAGGAATACCTTTGATTATGTTTGATTTAGTCTAGTAGTGTAGTTCCTCTCTATATTTGGCTACCCAACTAGATTTTTAACCTCCCTACTAGCAAGGAATAGCCTATATGGTTCCCTAACTCTAGGAAACCTTGGTTTCCTATCCCTCTGTGCCCAAATCTCCAAGAACAACAACTAGTGCACCACTAGTATCTCAACAAATCTATATTCAGTGCCCATAACTCTGATAGATCCCACAGTTTTGATAGTTCCAATGCTTCCAATGGTTCTCCCTTCAAAACCAATCCCCTTCTTTTCTCATAGTTCAACCCCCTTATCCCTCGATAGATTCGTCGCCTTATCCTATTTCCATTCCCCTTTCCAAGGTATCCTCAACCACCCTCATTAATGGCCATCAATCCCTTCTTGATATTTGGGAAGAGTTAATTAAAATAAATATTAAATGGATTACATAAACTAATTCAAACAAAGTTATGAGTCCTCTTTCTCATGCTAGCTTATAATTAAAACTTACATATTTTCCCTAAAATTCATGGAAACCCACCATATCCATTTAATACACCATACCAACTAATGAATCAAGTCAACGAGGATATTCAATACTACTATATAATTACCTATGCAATATGATTCCCATAATTATTAACCATCAATTAAGCAATTAATAACCTAGTTCAGTAACGAATACATCAAGTAGTTGTACTAGCATACATGTGAAATGTATGTATGTGGAACTAGCATACACATACCTTGTGCATGTACTAATGATAAACAATCTTTCTCTCTAATGCATAATTCATTTATGTTCACAACCATGTGTGTAGTGCAATAAATCTAGTGATGTATCATTCAATAATGTTTACTAACAAAATTACAATAATTCATCAATAATTGATCATCACATCTAATGTATCATTCCTATGTGCTCTCTTCCAAGCCTACAATACAATAATCCCCTTAAACACAACATCCAAAAATATTACTAACTTGATCAAAATAATATAATATGGATTGAACATTACACCAAGGTCATAATAAATTAATTAAGAAAGAAGTTAAAATGCAAAGGTAACCAAGTAAGGAACTAAGTTTGAATTTATATTCCCAACAACACTGTTAACTACTTCGAATAACCCTTCCTCCCTAACCTACTTCCATATTTCACATCCCTTCCTTTCCTCTATTGGACTATGTTGGAGCATGAACATTAGAGGATGTTATATGCAATGTTCCATGTGAATTGGAGGCATAAAGGATGATATATGCTTCAAAGGTTGGGATCTCAAAATGTAAATTCTAGGTACTCTCAAATGGAGAAAATGAATTATGTGTAGGTTCTAAGTAAGAAAGAAAAGAATACCTAGAGGGTTTATCCATCAAATGTCGA
>ML780967.1:133798-147037 GCA_009831015.1 Picea engelmannii
CCTATTCCCTAGTCCTCTATTGCTTGAGCCTAATGCTAGTTCCTTGTCCACCATGAGGGAGTTGAAGTTTGGTCTTGATTGATGATTATTTTGATGGAGGTTAATTATCTCTTTTGATATTATGATTTCAAATGTCTTCATGAGGCTTATTTTCCCTATGATGTTTTGTCGACATTTGTGTGATGGAATTGACAGATTATATTCATACCCATTATATTCATACCTTTTATAGATTCCAAAGTGCTTGATGATCTAATATGGATGTAGGGTTCGATCTCTAGTGCATGTCTTGAATAAGATTGATGTTACTTATTAATCAATTTTCTAAATTACTTATTCAAGGTCTTCATACTCTTGCTAGCATGTGGTTCCTAACATATTAATCTTTATACTCTCATATATTGTTCAACTCTTAAATTGAGCCATGATGTCACTTATCATTTCTATGTGATGGAGAATAGGTTCATGTAGTTATCATCATAGTTATGTAATTTGGATCATAGATGATTTCCTTCGAGAAACCTCTCCTCTTCATTTTCTTAATTTTTCGTACTTATTCATAGTTTACTTAAAGGCAAGGAAATACAACGTTTCTAATGTATTGGAGAATGTCCCTTTAATCGCATAACTGATCTTGTCTCTTTTTGTGGTTGCAAAAACATGTTATCAATATCTCTTCTCTTCATGATTGCTTCAACCTTGAGATGCATGTGGGGGAATCCTTTGGTCTTATTCCCCTTTTATCCTTATCTCTCTTTATTGATCTTTCCCTTTATTTTATTCCATTATTTTCTCTAACCAAACCTCATAGTTGGATTATTCTCATCAAGATATTTCCAACGAGTGTAACCATACTTAAGTCTGAGTCTCAGATCAAAAGTTATGGCCTTCGAAAGCCTCTTAAGCCAAAACTCACCTTGTCCACCTCACATCCACATGGATCCCTCTCTCTTCTACCATCCAATGGGGCATTGACATCATTGATGTGGTACCCACCACCTTCCTTGTCGTCGTCGGAATTCCCTGTGATCCACTTCCCATTTGGCCTTCCCTTTCACCGACAATGTCTCCCTATACCTTTTTGTTGTTAGGGCTCCATCGCTCCTGGATATCAAGCGCTATACTCCTATTCTTCAATGAAGACATCTCCCTATTGATCCAATGAATCTCGAGAGTATTAGATCAATGAAACATATCTTATCGGTGTTGCAAAGTCGTCCAGCAGTTAAATCATTTCCACTTTCCCAAGTGACACCAATGACATGTGAAATTTGCAGTGGCACCCCTGTACACGAGGCCATATGCACCATCACCAGAAAACATGGCCTACCCCATTAAGTGTGGAAACTGTCCTCTTTGTCATCGAAACCCATGTCTGACCCTTCTCCCAATCACTCTAACGTCTCCTTTCTCCGATGAACAACTAAGATCTAGCCTCATCTATATCTAATGGTCCAGGACATAAGTGAATACATAAAGGGCTTCAAACCCCTTATGAGATCACTATCATTCATCAACCACTCATAAGGTGACATTTGTACCCTCAAGGACATGTTGGATGTCATGTTGGCATGCAACGTCACCTTTACATCATCTTCCCCTTTTCACTCGAATGGAGCCTAAGGTAATCTATGGTTGAGATGATACTACCTATAATAAATAAACGTTTCTCATTCTTCTTTCGATTCCCCTTCATCGTTGACACCCTAGGACTCAACTCACGCTCTTACAAACTCTTTTTCATCAAAATTCCTCTACTCGAGCATTTGGACATTTGTTGGACATATAAGCTGACCCGAGTTCTACCTTAGTTCTCCAACAAAACCATTTTTCACCATCGACCCTTTTGGTAAACCAGAAGGCTACAACATGCACATAGTGCACAACGCAGTCTCACGCAATATGGTTTATGGGTGACTACGTATGCATTCATGGAAGGGATTGGTGTTGTTCTTCTTACTTCTATTTCTACTTAAACATAAATTCTATCATACCAATCATTAGATCTATTATTTCATTCATTCATAATATTCATTCTGCATGCACATTTATAGTGCACGTTGTAATTTAAACCATTCATTCATCTAACCATTTAACCATAACTAGAGAAATAACAAAGACATTCAGACACATTACAACACAAGGTTTTTACCATGGTTCACCCCGTGGGTCTATGTCCAAAAATATCTTCTCTTATTTCTTCTTCTTCATCAAAATAGTGTTGTGCGCACTACATCATATAATACTAGTGTGTAGTGAGGTGGACCAATGTCGCACTAAGCTCTACAAATTGCGACCTGACCCTTAGTTACATCAACTCCATCTGAGCTCCACAACTCTCATTAAAATACAAACTCAAAACTCAAAAAGGACTCCAAAATATGCTAAATATCTGATCATATAGATACCATACCATATACATCTCAATATAACTTATGCCTCTTCTATTTATACTACAAAATTTGATTAATCCCTTATAATATGACTCCAAAACCCTAACCCTAACATGGATAGGTTTGTCCACATATGCGTCATATTTCTGCAAATCATGTCGCACGTTGCTTCCTTTTCCCTTTGTCGTGATGGTATTCCTTATTTTCTAGCACGTGTTGTTCCCTTTGGCCCACTCTGCCTCGCTTTTTGTGATTACTCCAAAAAATTCTTGCTCCAACAGGCCCCCAAAAATAACTTATGGCTTGTCCAAAGCCACACAGACTTAGTTCACTTTCTGCAGTGCTACCTCCAGTGCATGAAACTTCTTTTCCATCTCTGCTGCTATTTCCTTTGCATGCACATTCTTTTCTACCAATGTCTCCACATCCTGTGTTGTCATGTGCTATTTCAGCACTTCCCTTCTTTCTACATGTTTTTTTTCTAGTCTTCCTTTCTCTATTTGTAGCTCTTCTATCATTATTTCGGCCTCTTGTTGTAATGGCTCCAATTGGGTCTTCCTTGCTTTCTTTCCTCCTTGTATTGCCTTTACCTATGCCTACAGGTTTTCCATCTCTTGCGTGGCCCTCAATGTTAGGGATATGGCCATTATGTTCTGCCTCTTCTTTAGGTTGTGAACTGCAATGTTCCATTTTCCCTCTCTCTGCTCCAACCGCTAGATCATGTCATCTTCTTCTAGGTTGGTCCAAATGTGCGCAGTCCTGTCATACAATTCTGTGGCTTCTTTTGCTTCCTACATTGTGCTATCTATATGTACAATATCCTCCTTCTCTCTCTATTCCCTCACCTCTTGGGGTGTGCTTGGAGTCATTTTTTATACTAACTTTTATATATCTTGTTTGTATCTCTCCATGGTCTGCGCAATATTTTGTATCTTTTCTTCTGTTGCGACCTCAAGTTCCTCCGCGCAGTCTAGTATGTTGTTGTAAAATTCTGCAAGTTTCTTCTCTAGTTTATCTGCATGTTGTTTCTCCTCTTCCTTATCCAGTGTGATTTTCTCACAAGTGACTTGCAATATCTCCTTCACCTCCTTGTTTATCTCTAGGTTGGTGGCATCTGGTCTATCTCTAGACTAGACTTCCTTCATCACACTTTCATGTAACCCATATAATTCCTTTGTGGGTATGTGTGCCAACACCAACTAGAGATGTTCTATGTATTTCACCTATTTCTGCACCGTGTTCTCATATAATTCCAACATATCCTTCGTGACCATAAACCTGTCACCTCCCTTTACTATTGTATGCACTGTCTCTCCCTGTTCTTTTTGAACTGGAACTTCATGTTCTTTTTCTTTCTGCTGTGTTGTAGGATGATGTACTGTACTTAGCTGCAACATATATAAAATGTCATGAAATCCTACTAACTTATCCATAATTTCTTCTCTTTGTACCTCTACTGCAACTACTACATTCATCCCTCTATCTTGGACCTTATCTGTGATGAATTTTGCATCGTCTTTTGTGATAGTGAGTACTGAGGGATTCTTGTGGTACTTCATTTTCTTTCTTATTTCCCCCTCTTGTGTTCCAGTTCTCTTCTTGCTTGGGTTTGATGCCTGCACCTCAATTTTATTCTTTTATGTTTCTTCCTCTTGTACCTCCTTCTGAGAGTTGTCTCCCTTTACTTGTTCTCCTTTCACTTCTTCCCTTGACATGGTGTCTTTCTTCCTTGTCTTCTTTATTGATGCGCTATTTCCTAAGGTTTGACTGTGGTTTGCACCCTTCCTTGTGTTTTCTATAGGACTTCTTGTCTTATTTCATGGGCCCACTTCTACATGTTCTTTAGGTTTTGTTACTTTGTTCTATGTTGTTGGAACTTTCCACTACACAATCCAATACTTTACTATCCATTCTACTTCCTTTTGCATTGTGTAGTACCTCATTCCTAGCCACTTATTCTTTAGATCTCTTTTGTCTTGTATCCACATGTGATGTCTTGAAGCCTTGAAGTTGAAAATTACCTTGTTCTCCTTGACTACATCGATCAAAATTATTCATATTTTAGTTGTCGTCTATTTCATATCTTCCAGGAATATTGCAAATAATGTGTTGTTCTCCTATTGGTTATTACTATCTTTCACATGCCATAAGGTTACATACCACGCTGCACAACATTTCCCTTTTCTGTCCTGAAAGGCTATGAATTTAGTTTCCTTCCAGCCTATCAATATCAACAACCAAGAGTAATGGAATTATGTCCCATTATTCTATGCACCCATGAATTCTATCAAAAATGGGTTCAGTAAATAGGGCGCCCAACTGAATACAATAACTATATAACTACTACTATGACTCCTGCTGGAGCCTCTTCCTTTCTATACTTCCTCAAAAGTTTGCAGGCCATAAGCTTCGTGGAAAACCTAGTCGCATGGTCGTTGATGTATTTTTTCACTATACCCTTGTTTTCCCTATTTGTCCCAAACTATGCTTTGACTTCTTTTGCAATCTCCTTATCCCTAGCTTTTTTCTCCAAGTAGTCCTCTGGTTTTATGCCGCTGGTAGGAAACTTGTTGATCTTTTCTATGAATCTACGTCTATATGGATCGACTTGCCCATCCACAAGATACCTCCATGTACCCTTGCCAATAGTTTTTTTACACAATGGCCCACATTCTTACTGCACCTGAAATCTAGTATCTCCAACAAATTCATAATACCTGAATTATATAGTCCTGTGATCCATTGCGCAAGCTCCAAAATTGGTTTTCTCGAGGGCCATGCCTCCTCCTTGTTTTCTAACTAATTTTCCTACACAAGGTTAGGAAAATTTGTTGTGTCTATTATGTCGTGATCCACATACTTAAATTTGGCCACTTTCCCTAGCATGTCCTCAACTACAACTACAACATCTGGGATATGAGATAGCATGATCTTTGATGCAATTTATTTGATTGTAGCTCCTGGTATTTTCCTCTTCCGAACCATGGCTGGGTTTTCTTTCGGAACTTCGTCCTTGACTTCTTCTTCTTCACCATCCTCTGTTTCTTATTGGCCTGTAATATATTTTACCATGACTTCTTCTGCGATGGCTTCATGTTTCTGTTTTTCTATTTCCTTCGCTTTTGTAGGGTTGTCAATATTAGGGTTTGCTCCATCGTTAGGGTTTTCTTTGTTATGATCCACTTTCACCTCTTTCACGGTTGATTTTTCTTCTTCTACCCTTGTTGGACTTATGGATTCATTATTCGACGTTGTAACATCCTCCAACTCCATGAAGATTTCCGGTTCGACCATTCTTTCCTTCTTCCTCCTTGATTTTTGGGTCACCCTTAGAAATCGTTAGGGAGCGCCAACCTTAGGGGGTACCATCTTCCTTTCTATGCACACGAATGACTATCTCTCTTTCTCAATCACCCTATATTTGCGCTCTTAATTTCTATGTTGCTCAGAAATTGCAAAGTGTTGAACTCTTCCGAGATTTTCCCTTTTTATAGACTCTATCATTAAGGCTTTGACGTGTCTGGTCTTTTCCATTCATTTGTTTTCGATTTTTCCAGTTATTCTTCATCCTGTCACACAATGTTTAAATTTCCTGCATGAAGTGTTATGAATTTTGTCGCACCAATATTTTTTTGCTACACGTTGTCATTCCCAACTATTTGTCTATCACTTATTCTTCTAACTACTTCTTTTTTACTTTTTCTTTATTTTTCTAGTTTTTTCTACTTTCTCTTTTGTTTTTAAAATATGTACAAGTCTACTTATTGCGCTGCAACTACTAAAGGTTAGTAGGTCGACTGCACTTATACAGTTTTTGTTGACTACCATTCCCTAGTCCTTGAACTTCCTTTCTTGTTAAGTCTTGTAGTTGTACAACACCTCCATATGCGACATGTTAACACCATAATTTGCAACCTATTTCATAAGAATCAAGCATAATTGAGGTTTACCCTCAGGAGCATTATGGTATAAATCATGTGGCATTCTGCCCATGATTTCCATAGGAAAAATGAAATGTTTGGGGTCTGAAAAGATCCAACATCCTTCGCTTCCTTCCACGTGATTGTCGCTCACTTGTCATGCTATGCAAGTTTGTGCAAGAATTTCTCTCCATGTCACCCCTACGCATACACTATCATCCCACCACTTGCTGCGCCTGCAATGGTCACAAAAGAAGATCCACATAACCTTGAGGAGTCAAAATTGACTCGCATAAGTCATTGGCATCATATAAGAGCAGTTATGGGTGTCAGGCCTCGTCATGATATTGATGAAGGCAGTTACTGAGAATGAGAGTGGTGGTTGAGACCTCGTCTCAACACATAAATGGAAAGCCAGAAAGGATTCACAGATTTGAGCTTGCGTCAGAAAGAGAGCTGCATGCGTAGTCTGATAGAGAAGGCCCAGACGAAAGAGATCGCGTCTGACAATAGAATATTGTCTGCACAGTCTGACAGAGCAGACGCCAACTGAAAACTTTGAATGCAACAATCTAATCACACTCCTGATGGTTGCAATAGTTCTGCTTATATATAGGTAGTTTTGATATTTTGTAAGGGTCGATGGTTGAGCTAGGCTCCCTTATTGTAATATTTTGATCAAGAACACTAGTTCATTGGTTATGTAACTTGATTTGAGACTTCTTTATTAATCTAAGTCATCTTTCTTGTTCCATATTATTTGCCTCTGATACTGAGAGAGTTCATGCTTGACTGATTCACATGGATTGTTGTAACTGTATTATGACGAATGTTTGATTATAGTGTTGTTATAATGTGTTTCAGTTTCCTTGAAAATTTGAATTCAAGAGAATCTTGTGTTTGCGTTTTTTCCTCCTTAGGATGTTGGAAGACCTGATGTCCATAGAAAACCTCTACACTTTCTCACCAAAGTCTTCCTCCTATTCACCTTTACTCCAACTTACTGACTAATGTTGATACAAGACCTCAATTGCTTGTGCATGCCAGCCCAAATTTTCTGAGTTGGAATGTTATCATCTCGAGTCTTACCCTTAAAACTCATTTACATTTACTGTATAAACTGATGGGTATTGGGATTATCCTCATTACAATCTGAGGGTGATTCCCAGTGCTAACATAAATGGCATCGCTGTCGAGGATGGATTTGAGCAGATTGAAGAGCTCCCTGGGAAGAACGACATAGATCCAACTCTTGATGGTAGAAAAGAGAGGGATACAGAAATTGACTATAATCATCTACTTGGCGACTCCACATCAGAGAATCCACTGGGGAGGATCCTATTGATAGAAAGATGAAGGGAATGACTAGGTATCATCTTATGAGCTTTCTTCGTGAACTTATGTTGTTCTTTATCAACTCTTTTTTGTTTTTCCCTTCACATATAAAAAGGATCATATTTTTATTTGTTTATTCGGTTGATCACCAACATTCCTTTATGTATCCATCCTTGGAAGAAGCAGACCTTATTTCTACATCTGTTGTAGATGCTGATATTATATCCTCAGCTCAACCTAACATAAATATGAGCTTCATATTGAAACCCCTCCCAAACTCAAACACCCTTGCAGCCCTGGGGAGGTTGAAACTGATCCACAACCTCCTCAAATCTCATCATATCCTGTTGTTACTATTGAGCCTTGACATCAGTGTGTTAAGCCTCATATTCAACCCACTAATTTTCAAACTAGCATTAGAGACAAGTTGTTTAAACCTGTAAAGATTCCATATCATCTTCATCCTTATCATGTTTATTTCTTTAAGTACTTTCCTCATTTTTCTGGAGAGGATCATGTTACAACTGAGAGGCATGTGGAGGCTTTTGAGAATTTTATTGATCAGTTTGAGATAGTTCATGAGGATGTTACAATGAGGTTGTTTTCCAAATCCTTGTTAAGAGATCATGTTGTATGGTTTAAGGGTTTGGGAGCTGACTCCAATGTTTCTTGGGTTGAGATATACGATGTTTTTTTAAAGTGGTGGGGTGAGAACAAGTCCCTTGATCAATAATGGGATGATTTTAATGCCTTAAGGAGAGGGGAAGAGGAATCCTTGGTTGTCTTCAATAGGAGGTTTTACAATGTTTATCATAGTATGCATGTAGAGATCAAACCCACAAAGACTGTTTCCATGGTGTACTATGTCATGGATCAACATTCAGATCTTGTCCTTCTCCTAAGAGAAAGGAAATCTACATCTTTATCACATTTATTCATGGATGTTGAGGAAGTAGAGGAGAACCTCCGAGCTTGTGGCAAGATTCAAAGTCAGTATCATCTCAACTCTGAACGTAAGAAAGTTTTTACCTGTTCTCCCTATCAAGAAAAGGTTGTGGATAATTTTTTCTTTGATGCAGGTATCCATGAGGAGCCCTGTCTTGATGAAAATCATGTGTATGAACATCTAGAAGCAATAATTACTACTGTTCCTGAAATGGATATTTTTGACAGTTATATTCTTGATGAAATTACAGTTTTAAAGTTTGATCATAGACATGAAAGGCAACCCATTTTTGATGGATATTTTAGTGATGATGAGCAACAAGCTTATCTTATATTTGATCACTATGAAGATAGTAAGGATGATGCAGAAGTTGGCCTTGTCACAGAAGACACAAATCGAGAGTTTGACCAGGAGCATCCCTTAGTTGAGGCACATGAAGAGATCATTTATACACATCCAGAAGTAAATCAGAAGTCATCAGTGGATCAACAACCTCCTACATCCAACCTTCTTCTACTTGTACCTATAGTTCACAACAAGCAAATTTTTTACCCACAGATGCCTGTGGCTGTCATTCAATCAAGTGTGCCTATAGAGGACATCAAGCTAGCTGTCAACAACTTTGAAATAGTGAAGGTAACCTTTCATAAGTTAATCATGCGTTGCCTTCAGTTTCATGACCATGTCGATGAGTACATAAAGTTACACTTTTCAAATGCTTTGGAGCATGTTGGCTTGATATTTTTATCATCATTTGAAGGTAATATGGGTGATCATAAGAATGAAATTAGTAAGCTGTCACACTTACCTTGTCTTTTATGGATCATTTGCAGTGAAGTGAAGGATTCAGTTATCAAACGGTGTGAATGGCTATGGTGGAAGTTTGCTTTCACCTAACATTTTGTAAAAGTCAGTTAACTTAGGTTTTGTACATAAATAAGCTCCCTCAAGAGCAGGTGTGTTTTCTTTAATTTTTAGAATAGTGTACATGTCGGCCTATTTCTTCCGTATGATGTTTCAGAGAATGACTCCATAGCTCAACAACTAAGGCATTGGAACTACTTGTTCTTGGCAGCTTGCAGGGAGCATGCCATCCCCTGTGGAGCCAAATGTTAACACTAGAATTTGCAACCTATTTCATAGGAATCAAGCATAATTGAGGTTTACCCTCAAGAGCATTATGGTATAAATCATGTGGCATTCTGCCCATAATTTCCATAGGAAAAATGAAATGTTTGGGGTTTGAAAAGCTCCAGCATCCTCTGCTTTCTTCCACATGACCGTCACTCACTCGTCGTGCCATGAAAGTTTGTGCCAGGCATTTCTCTCCATGTCACCCCTGTGCATATGCTATTGGCCTGCCACCTGTTGCACCTGCATTGGTCACAGAAGAAGATTTACATAACCTCAAGGTGTCAAAATTGACTCGCAGAAGTCGTTAGCACCATATAAGAGAAGTTATGGGTGCCTGGTCTCGTCTTCATCCCGATGAAGGTAGTGACTGAGAATGAGAGTGGTGGTTGAGACCTCGTCTCAAAACATAAATGGAAAGCCAAAAAGGATTGGCATATTTGATCTTGCGTCTGACAGAGAGCTGCATGCGCAGTTTGACAGAGAAGGTCCAGACAGAAGAGCTCACGTTTTACAACAGAAGATTGTCTTCACAGTCTAACAGAGCAGACGCCGACTGAAAAATTTGAATGCAACAATCCGATCACACTCCTAATGGTTGTAGTAGTTCTTCTTATATATATGCATTTTTGTTATTTTGTAAGGGTCGATGGTTGAGCTAGGATCCCTTATTATAATATTTTGATGAAGAATATTGGTTCTCTAGTTATGTAACTTGATTTGAGACTTCTTGATTAATCTAAGTCATCTTTCTTCTTCCATATTATTTGCCTCTAATACTGAGAGAGTTCATGATTGACTGATTCACATGGATTGTTGTAATTGTATTATGATGAATGTTTGATTATAGTGTTGTTATAATGTCTTTCAGTTTTCTTGAAAATTTGAATTCAAGAGAATCTTGTGTTTGAGTTTTTTCCTCCTTAGGCTGCTGGAAGAACTGATGTCCATAGAAAACCTCTACACTTTCTCACCAAATTCTTCCTCCTATTCACCTTTACTCCAACTTACTAACTGAAGTTGATACAATACCTCAATTGCTTGTGCATGTTAGCCCATATTTTCTGAGTTAGAACGCTATTATCTCGAGTCTTATCCATTTGACCCCCTTAA
The DNA here is from genome assembly GCA_009831015.1 of Picea engelmannii. Taxonomy (NCBI): domain Eukaryota; kingdom Viridiplantae; phylum Streptophyta; class Pinopsida; order Pinales; family Pinaceae; genus Picea; species Picea engelmannii. Next base: position 144,637 of record ML780967.1, read on the forward strand.
AACTCATTTACATTTACTATATAAACTGATGGGTACTGGGATTATCCTCATTACAGTCTGAGGGTGATTCCTAGTGCTAACATGACATATTTTATCTGATATGAACCTAGCCAATGGATTCTGAGCTTTCTTGGGTGCTGCAAATACTTACTATCGTAGAGGAGAACCAGATATCCCTCCTTAAAATTCTTCTTCTTGATATGTTTGTCATGTCATGATTTATCCTTTGCTTTCTGTACCTCCTGATGAAAACCAACTATGATTTTTTCCTATTCTAATTCCATTATTTGAGCCAATATTTCCTGCATTGCATCCCTTTTTGTCATATTTGTAGTTGTTGCAATGTGGAGAATTGGTATCAAATAATATAAGGGAATTATTGCCTCCTGTCCATACACCAATATAATGGGTGTCTTCCCTATTATTTTCTTGCAAGTAGTTATATAAGCCCAAAGTAACGCTGTTACCTTCAAATCCCAATCATCTTTGTTCACATTACAGATCTTTGTCAAGGCATTCTCCAAAATCTTGTTGAAGGTTTCCACTATACCATTTTCTTGAGGGTGATAAGGAGTTTCTCTTTTGGTGATGTATCTTAAATTCTTCAAACATTGCCTCAATTGTATTATTGATGAAGTGATTCCCCTGATCACTCATAAATATTATTGGACATCCAAACCTTGTCACTACATGTTCGAATAAAAAATGTGTTGCAGTCTCTGCATTGTAGTCCTTTACTGGTGTTGCCTCAGCCCATTGGGTCAAGTATTTTGTCATTGTAATAATATATATGGCTCCTGATATTCTTGTTGGTGGATTAATTGGACCTACAAAATCTATTTCCCATTTATCGAACACTTGTAAAGTAACCTGCGGTCTCAGTGGAATCTCATCCCTTTTGAATGGCTTCCCAACTTTTTGACAAACATCACACTTCTGACAATATTCCTTTGAATCCTTGTGAACTGTTGGCCACCATAATATTGCATGCAATACCTTCTGCGAGGTAGCATTTTCTGCATAATTTCCTCCTGTAATTCCTTCATGCATCTCTGCAAAAATAATGGATCTTTCATGCTTGATCACACATCTTCTCAAGATGATGTCTGCTCCTAGTTTATATAAATGACCTACAATCAACTGATAATTTATAACTTTGACCACCAAAATTTTCTTTTGCACAGTAGTAAATTCTCTTGGTGCAAAGCATGTACTCAAAAACACAATAATGTCAACAAAATACTCATCATCTATATGTACTGAAAACAATTGTGCATCTAGAAAATTTTCTTCCAAGTTACTAGGTTCTTCTCCATTAGTTAGCCTGGATAAGTGATTTGGTCATGCATTCAATCTTCTAGGCTTCACCACTACTTCAAAATCAAATTCTTGGAACAAAAGTAGCCATATTCATATCCTTCCACCCAACACTAGCTTATTGACTAAATATCTCATAGCAGAATGATCTGTAAAAATCTTGAAATGTTTCCCTAACAAGTAATGTCTGTATTTCTACAAAGCATACACCATATATATCCCTTCCCTTTCTGTAGTATTATAGTTATCTTCTAAATCTGATAACATTCTACTTGCAAATGCAATAGGGTGATCTATATCACCTTCTCATGATTGGGTTAATATTGCTCCTAATGTTATTGCAGATGCATCCACATGCACATGAAATTATTTTTTCGAATCTGGAAAGACTAAAATCAACGCAGTAACCATCTTCTCCTTCAAAATATCCAAACTCTGTTGGCATTCATCATTCCATTGATATTTAGTTTCTTTCTTCAAAAACTTCTCCATGGGTGAAGTAATATGTGCATATCCCCTTATGAAATTCCTATAATATCATGTATGGCCCATTGTACTCTTCAACTGGCGCACTAACATCGGTGGTGGTAGGTTAACTATGAAAACAATTTTAGCAGGATCAACTAGCAGACGATGTTTACACAACACATGTCCTAATAAAATCCAAAAAGGTGCGTTGAAAATACATTTCTCATATTCAATTATATCTGACACTATATGCATCTATATAACATCAACCTTAATACTTCCACATGATCCTTCAACAAACTAAACACTGTCCAATCATCTAAGTAAACCTTCAAAAACTTGTGAATAAAGTCCTTAAAAACTGCTACTAGTACCCTTGTAAAAATGGTTGTTGCATTATTCAATCTAAATGGCATAGCTGTATACTGAATTGATCCCCACTTTGTAGCAAACGTAGTCTTGTTTCTATCTTTAGGTGCAATCCTTATCTGATGATATCTTGAAAATCCATCTGTAAAAGAATAAGCTTCTTGACCTCCAACATTTTCCATTACTTCATTTGTAAATGGGGTAGGAAAAGGATCATGTAGGCAAGTGTCATTCAATTTTCTCAAGT